>JAIUZE010005803.1:0-59727 GCA_022085475.1 Heliosperma pusillum
ACTTGATGTTTGTTAGGTTCTAACTTGTTTGTTGATTGTGTTGAGTGATGTTATGTTTATTTGTATCTACTGTCTTGAGGAGGATCATGTGTTACCTAGATGAAGTATCCTTTACCGAAGATTGAAGATTGACAAGCCTAATTGAAGTATATTTCTTCCTCATCGATGATTTCTCTCGTCCTTAATGTATCATGCTCTCTTCCTTCTATCTAAGTACTTCTTCATCACCTAACTTCTTTTCCCCTTGGAAATTACTCTTATTACTTCCCTCCTCCTTATCAATTAGTATCCTTACCTTACTCTTGTATCATTTTTGTGGACACCATACCCTTTTGTTTGTGGCATATTGTACTTGTTCGGAAGAATTTTAGACTTGATGGAATGTTAGTGTTGATTAGAATGAATTTGGGATTCGAGAAAAATTGTGTAGACTTAAGTTCTCTCCTAGTGGTGAGAGTTGGTATCCTTGAGGAAAGTGTGGTGAGGTATGTTTAATGATTTTAATGTATAAATGCTTGCTATGAGTTGTGTGTAAATAGTTCATGATATTTGATGGTGTAAGGTTGAATGAGTTGGCTAAGACTTCTTAACCCATTAGCGATTTAATCTTTTGAATTTAGGAGTTTGAATGATGCCTTGAGTGGTAAAGTGCTTTTGAGACTAAGTGACTTTTTGTGGATTCTAGTGTATGTGTTAGAGTATACGATTGGTGGAAAAGTGCTTGGCTATAAGTCTTCGATTTAAAAATATGATCTTATATCCTGGTATCGGAGACTTGGTTGAGGTTGTAAGTCGTCGTGATAGATTAAACCATGTTACTTAAGGATTTTGGAAATGAGTGGAATCTGATTAGATTGGCTATGTCGGTGATGCCTTATGATGTTGATAATGACGTTTTGTTCGGTGTTCTACCTTGTGGGCCGTAGGAGTTGAAAAGAGATTAGTATGGAGAATTCCTTATTGGTTCTTCAGTTTTTCAAACCTTTGGGAATGTGTCAAATTTTGGAGTTGAGAGAATGTTTCTATGCTTGAGTTGCAATTCCGCAATTGGGAATCCGTGTTATATGAAGGGATGGATGAATTGGGTTGTAATCGATTTGTTAAATCTAGGTGTACCTTACTTTGATAATTTGTGGTACGAGGGTCCCTTGTAAGAGACCTTTGTTATTGAGATGAGTTGCTTTACTATCACCCTAAGTCTGAATGAAGAAAATTTTTGGATTAAACCTTAAACCTTTACTCGTGCCATCATCCCTTTTCATTTCCATTCTTGAATGTTTTTGTCAAGATTGATCTTTAAGAAATCGCATGCTCGTATCTTATTTCTTACTCGAATATACTCATACCTCTACTATCTGCTTTGTCTCTTTCTTGACCTCATTATTTTCAGCGCTCCTCTCTTGTAATCTCGTGCCTTATTTATTCTCGTGTTCCCCTTGAGATTCCTTATCGTTTCCTATCTTGTTGCTCCTGCATATTTTCTCTAATGGATTGGGTATTCCATTTGTAAGGCTCAGAGAATAAGTGTAATGTATTTTGGAATTCTTAGGTTAGAATATGTGTTTTTGGATTGAGCAAATTTCAGGTTGTATTTGATCATGGAAAATAGGACTTAAGTTGTAGGATGAATCCTAATAGTGATAATGTATCTTCTCCTAGTAGTTTTGGATTTGGAGCTTGGTACTCTAGTGTTATTTTGAGAATTTAGTTAATCATGATAATAGTTCGTTGTTGTTGGGTATTATAACGGTTGCTTGGTATGTCATTTGGGAATTAGATGTCTCTAATTGGTGGATTCTAAAAGAGACTTTGCTTTAGGGAATTTGAGCCGGTACCCAAAGTTTGAGGAGTATTGTCATAAATGAAAAATCGATTCATTTTGAGTTTTAGATGAACTAGATGATTTGAATGGTTGTCTGATTGCCAAGTGATTGGTCATTTGTGGTTTGGAATTAGTAATTCTCTTTTATTCTTAAGGAATCATAGTTTGAGATCGAGAAATGTTCGTTGCAAGCTTGGATAGTGAGTGCTCAGTTGTTATGGATTATAGAGTTAGAATGGTGAACCCATTTATCTTGAGGATTAGTAACCACCATAGTTTGCTAATGTGACTATTTTTATTTGAGGCTTCGAGCGTAGTAATGATCGAATTAAGGATGTTATGGCGTATTAAAGAATCCTTATAACCGATAATGGATTGTGGATTTTCCCTTGTCGTGAGACTTTGGATGAGGCTAGTTGAATCTTAGATAATTATGTTTGTTGCTTTGATTGTGTTTTGACTTTCGAAGATGAGAAAGGTCATTGCAAATTTAGGATAATGAGTTTGAAGTAAATTGAATCAAGGGAACTTCATGGTAAATCTCCTTTACCTTGTGGTTGTTAGCGATCATGTTTCCCTAGATAAATATTTTGTTGGTGGTTTCTAGTAAGAGTTTTGATGAAACTAAGAGGATTAGAGTGCGTAATAAATCTTTCACGTGGATTGTTAGTTGTGGAGTCTACCGTGCCGATGGACTTTAGTGGATACTAAATGGATCTGAATAATTAGGTTATTGGCTTGAAATCTCGTGATTATGGAATATTTTTGTAGGATTTCTGATGATTGAAATGATGATTTTGTAAATTGCATTCTCTTGAGGATTTGGTTTATTAGTAGAGTTAGTGATGTCGAATTCTTGTAGATCTTCCTGCCGACTTTATCTTGATCTTCCTATTCCAAAGAGTTCGATTTGTTTCGTTTTTGCGTGTTTTGTATATATTTTGTTACCCAGAATTGTGTGTGAATTGTACGAGTCGCTCTATGTACGTGTAATGTCCTGTTATTTGATTTTATCTTTGATAAAACCTTCAAATTTCCATATAATATTTCTAATTTAACGTTTCAAAGAAGTCTAAAGATGGTTTTTGTACCTCCTTTTTGGTAAAAATAGATTTCTTTCGCTTTTATATTTGGATTTTACGTTTGGTTGGATGTTTGCACTTGTTATTGGAGAAGTCTGATAACTAGTCCTACACTTACTAACGTTGTTTTGAATTTCGATTTCACTATTTCGACATTGCTTTGATTTGGATAACTAGAGTACTCGTTCGCGACGGGCACTCCTGCGATCCGTAAATAAAGTTTCGCACTTATGAAAGATTTCCTTAAACTGTTTTCGAGATGAACCTCGTTTCATAAATATTTCCCCTTATAAAAGTTTTCGTATAAATTTTGAAAACCGATTCTTGTTCCTGATACTTTTGTTTTCTACTCTCAAGTTTCACGGACGAAACTTTTTAAAAGGTGGGGTGATTGTAACACCTGCAAATGTACCCTATTTGTAATTTAAAAATACTATACGGATACTTTTCAGCGAAATTTAGTTTTAGTTTAGAATTAAATTTTCCGTGTCTAATTTGGAATTTCCGAGTTCGTATTTGGATTTTTCGCGAGAATTCAAGTAAATCGCGTCTTAAGACGTCTTTGACTTTTCTTGACTTTTTTCCACTTACTCCCCTCTTACTTCCTTATAACCTAATTCTACCTCACAACTCATACTTTGTCTTCCTTACTAAGAAAACCCCAAAAACCTAGCTTCGATTTTTGATCCAGCTTAGAATCGTCATAACTCTTTCAATTCTCGCTCAAATTCACGTAAGTTCGTCTTATTCTTCCCCTCTCATCTTCCTCTATCCGTTTTGGTAATAAAATTACCGTCTTTCTCGCTTTTCAATTTATTCGTCTTTCCCAAAGGTGAATTATATTCATCTTTTATTATCTAATTGTAGGTGGAGACTAGGAAGGCTTAGAAATCGATTGAAGACGCGAAAAGGTAACGGTGAAGGGTTACTCGATATCATTTACGTGTTTTATGTGTTTTCTATGTTAGTAATCGTATTTAGAATATGATTAGTAAGCTTAGGACTTGTGTTGTTGATGATGGTTGTTGTTAGTTGCTAATTGATATGAGAATTGATGATTTGTGATGTTACATGATATTTGTGTTATGCCTTAGTGAAAATTGTGAAATCCGTATGACCCGTGCCTGCTAGACCAGGACGCTGGAAGCCTTCCATGGACGCTGGCAGCGTCGTCCGGCGCTGGCAGCGTTACTCTCTGCCAGTTTCCCAAGTCGACTGCAGTTTTCCTGCACTGACCCCTTTTTGAAAAATGATCATATCTCCTTTGTTACTTGCTTTTTTTGGGCTTGTGACATCCCGTTGGAACCGTAAGAGGATAAGCTATCACCTCCATTTGGAATTTCTGCATTTGTATGTCTAGAACTTTAGTTATGACCGTTTGAAGTGGATCCTTGTTTTAGTTGGTTTCCAAACAACGTTGTTTTGGAGAGGGGATCTATATTTTTTATTCATTATGCTTCATAAACTTGTTCTAATGCTTATGTATCATGTATTGACTCATTTTTATCATATTTAAATTTTTATAATTCCCTATTCTCATGTTTTGTGACGGTTTTTGGTATGTCCCACTTTGAGTCGGTTTTTACACAAGTTACGGTTTGAGCACTAATTTCCTATGTGCTTTGTACTCTCATTCCCTTGGCTACCTCCACGTTCGTAAGGCTGGAATGTCGGAACGGAGAGGTATCCTACTGCTTAAATGCATGTGTTAGTGGCATACGACGACGTTGTTGGGAGTTGAACGCTTGCGTTGATCGACCCGGCCGTCAAATGTTGTGTACTTGCGAGGTGGTGTTATTTGCATGTAGCGTACCGCTTGTTATGAGGCTTATACTCTTTTCCGCCTCTTTCGTGAATTATCGACCGAATTTGGGGTACTCGGCGTCAATGATTGACCGAGTCTTGGATGCGAAATGTCATCGCATGTCGAATCGGAAAATGGTTTATTCCGAGAGTCTGGCCAGGTTTAGACTAGGACCGGATATTTATATCGTCGTGCTACCAGGAGGAAATTAGTCTTCATATACGAAATGCCATCGTGTATGCGTTCAGGGAAATGCTTATCTCGTGGATGCCTTTTAATCATACTTGCCATGTACACGTTGCTAGTGCGTTTCATTTACCGTGAGAGATGTCGTCAATGTATTCGTATGTTTGGATGGATGATTACATGATTGATTACTCATGATCTTTGGATGACTTGGCATGGTTTGTTTGTCGAGTCTCAATCTTATCAAACTTATACCGCTAACGGTGAGATGTAAGCCCTAGTGAACGTATTCGGTTGCCTAAGAGTGTCTTCCCGGAGTCTTTGTATAACAAGATGGATTCGGATTTGTATTCCATATGCTCTTATCCTTATATATTGAATTGCCTATCTATCCTTATTGTATTTCACATGTATATCTATATATGCATGCTTTCTAATTTTGTATTTTCTTTTATGTACGTTTAATATGATATGGCTGGGAGAACCCGGAGTTACTCCCCACTGATTGTGGCGTTCATGTTTTTCATGGATGAATAGGTTGCTTGATTGGATGGCTTTTTGCTTGTGGTATTTTGGGTTCGGGTGTGAGCTAGCGGGCCTTGTCCCTGGATGAAACACCTCTAGACGTTGTTTAGCTGTTTGCTAATAACCTTGTTACTTGATAACATTTTGAGAGATTGCGTCTCTTGTAGTATTTCATACTTTGTTTTGTAATATTTGACATTCCTCGTATTTTCTATTTGCATGCAAAAAGTTTTAAAAACATCGTATTTTCCGCTATATAAATCACATGGTTTTTATGTTTTATTTCCGCATTCGCGAGGGTTGTCACAATTCACCTTTGAGAAAGGCGGAAAAATTGAAAATGAGAAAGATGGTAATTTTATTACCACACAAGGTAGAGGAGGATAAGAGAGGAGCATTATGATTAAAATCAAGAGATTTGGGTGAGCAATGGATGAGTTGTGTGAAGCTTGAGTTGATCAAAAATGGTGGTTAGGGTTTTGGTGTTTTGTGTGAGGGTGAAGAGAGTGAGTGGAAAATTGGGTATTATGGGGTTATATAGGGTGAGTGGAAAAATAGGGGAAAAAGGCCAAAAATGTGGCTTAAGGCGTAACCCACACGTAATTCCGAGTAGAGTCCGAATACGGTCTCGGATTTGCTAAATTAGACACGGGAAACTAAGTTCTAATCTAACTCTAAAATTACGTTAATTCATCATAATATAATATTATTAAAATAAAATAGGGTACATTTGCGGGTGTTACAATCACCCCATCTTTTAAAAAGTTTCGCCCTCGAAACTTGAGAGTAGAAAACAAAAGTATTAAAGACAAGAATCCGTTTTCAAAATTAACACGAAAGCTTTTAGGGAAACATTTATGAAACGAGGCTCTTCTCAAAAACAGTTTAAAGAGATTTTTCATAAGTGCGAAACTTCATTTATGGATCACAAGAGTTCCCGTCGCGAACAAGGACTCTAGTTATTCAAATCAAAGCAATATCGAAATAGTGAAATCGAAAATCAAACAAGCGTAAGTAAGGGCAGGACTAGTCACCAGACGTCTCCAATAATGATAAGTGATATTTTGTACTAATTTATTCCCCGTTTTAGCTCGATTTCTATACGATTTATGCAGTTTGTTAAGTGATTAACGAGCTAATATTGCTATTCTAGTTGTTTTGCGTGCTTTGTTTCGTTTTATAGGAAATGAAGCGGTTTTGCTATATTTTCTTACTTTATGGAGCAAAGGCACTAGAATACGAGTTTACAAGGAACCGATGATAACAATTTCACGATTTGACTATGATTCCGCTACATCCTTCCTAGAGTGGACTCATCTTGGACTTTGACTTTGTTTCTCAAAGGAAAACATCAACCCAAGTCAAAGGAAGACTAGCCCAAGCCCATACGTGTTACATTGACCAAAGACCAAGGCATAGGATTCCGTGCCCAAAGACGAAATTGGAAGAAACGGAAAAATACATCTGGGTTACATACCCGATCGGATTACCACATACCCGATCGGGTATGTTTGCTGATGGACGTCTCTTGGCTCTTCTTCTACCAAGCTTTAATGGAGTGTTTTATGGCTTTGTCTAGGGTATGAATTTGGACGAAATGCAGCAGCCAAGCAGCCCTATAAAAGCCAAGGAGCATCTCAACATTTCAAGACACAACTTAACACAATCATACACAATATTACATAGTTTACTTCTTTCTTTCATACAAGTTTTTAGATTATAGTTTATGCAATTTTAGACTAGTTTTTACAGCAATTTCCTAGTACTTTTCTAGTGTTCCTTTAAGCATTTGTCATTACATTGGGTTGGATATTTGTTCTTTACTTTCTTTCTTACATAACTTGCATTCCAAACTCGGTAATTTTCTATCCTTGATTTACTTATGCAATTTCCGACATCATGAACTATAATCTTATTAGTCTTGTTTTTATATTGTTGTTGTTAGGAAATCCATATAAAAGTAATCTAGTCAAAACCAAAATATCGTTTAGTATGTCATCTTTTATTTTGCCTAATCATATAATAATCATCATGGAATTCATCACTAGAATCATTATTAATATAATCACCGTAATCACTTTAGTACTTTTATTTCATAGTTTAATATTGTTCATCATTTTCCTCTTAATTTACTTAATCACATAAATTAGATATAACATTGTAAGATTATCATTGTGTAAATACAATAAATAAAATTGTAATATTGAAATGATTTGCTAGTTAGAATGAATTAAAAGAAGAGTCGATACAATTAGAACCACCTAGTTTGTTTCTTCTTTTGGGTCGTGTCAAATTCTATAACTTTGTTTAGTGGCCATAAACAATTGTTTGTATTAGTCAATTTCCGTCATAGAAACGAGAGTTGGGATGGGAATTAGGACTACCAATAGGGGTTTGGTGACCTAACCAGGCTGAGAGGACGTTAGGACCCATTAAAAAGTCGGTACGAATCCGAGAGGAATATACCGCTACAAGGCTTAGACAATCGTAGTAATTCTAATGTTGGTATCAATAAAACTTTTAAATCATTTGACATGAATTTCTCTTTCTTTATATCAATTTGATTAGATAGTTTATTTTACTGGTTTAGATAGTTTATTTTATTGTTGTTTGGTTAGTTTACTTTACCGTCATTTTATTACCGTCCTTAGATAGTTTACTTTATTGTTATTTGCTAGTGTATTAGTTTAGTTAGATCGCTTTTCAATATTGTCATTTTAATTATCGTTCTTAGTTAGATTTAATTATCGTCACCTTTTTTTCCGTCAATTAGATTAGATTTATTTTATTTGCAATTTCCATACTCGTCATTTAAATATCGTCATTACATACTTGTCATTTTATTTCATGTTAGTAGTTTCGACAATCACCCTAAATGAATCGAACTTAAATGAAAATCACCCCATAGCAATTCATAGTTAACACATACTCCCTGTGGATCGATCCCTACTTCCCTAATTACATTTTTTATGTTGTTAGCCTAAGTGTGGGTAATTATCTTTGCATCGGGCTCGCTACAAGGTACGGTCCAATAACAAGTCCAAACATCCAACCAAACGCAAAATCCAAATATAAAAGCGAATTAAATATATTTTCTCCAAAAAGAGGGTACACAATCCATCTTTAGACTTCTTTGAAAAGTTAAATTAGGAATACAATATGGAAATTTGAAGGTTTCTCCAAGAATAAAATTAAAATAACAAGACATTACACGTGCATAGAGCGACTCGAACATCAAAATTATAAATCACGATGCTAAGAGGTACCTCCAACGAGTAAAATAGGCCAAAAAGGGGAAAGATTGAAGAGTAGCAAATTGAGCAAGTGTAACAACCCGAAATGTACCCTATTTTTCTAGTGAAAATATTTTACGGATACTTTTCAGCAAATTTAAGTTTTAACTTTGAATTTATTGTTTCCAGTCGAATTAGGAATTTCCGAGTTCGTATTTGGAATTTCTGCGAGATTCCATGAGAATCCCGTTTTAAGTCAACTTTGACTTTCGTTGACTTTTCCGACTCACCTCGTAATTTTAAAGACCGAAATTATATTTGAAAAATAATAAATTTAATTTATTTTTATTAAGATTTATTTGAATTTATGATAATTTAATATAATTATTTTGAATTTATTCGGAATTAAAGAGAAGGTTTTACGATTTAAACCCGAGCGTCATTTAACTATTCCCGAGACAACTTAAGTCCCAAAACAAACCCGAAACCCGACTTTGGTATGAGTCACACGCCCCATGTCATCTTTTTCCACTCACATTAGATATTTGATTTCTTTCGATTAAACTAATACGAATATCTAAGATATTTGTAACTTTATTGATCCGTCAGTTTAAATTACGCAAATCGATTAAAATCAGACCCGGTTTCTTCTAACATCACACGGCTCCTCTCCTCTCTAATAGGACTAGATATTTTCCTTTCTTTTGATTACAATAACATAATATCTAATTAATATCTAGATATTTTATTAAACTATCATTTAATCTAATTATATCTAATTAATTACCTTAATATAATCATAAAACCCGAGTCAATCCTGTAACAACAATTTCAAAACCCGACTCATTAATTACCCTATAACTACACGGCTCACACCCACCATTACTCACTAACTACTTTTTCATTTTACAATAAATCAACTTAAGATCTAATTAATACTTTCTTTAATCAGTCTTCATCGTTCTTCATCGTTCTTCATCGTTCTTCGTCGTTCTTGAGCAAAATCGTCACAAAACCTTCATTTCTTATTCAAATCCGTCCTAACTTATATTTCTAGAATCTTCTCTTCGCTCTCCATCTTCAAGTACGGTTTATTTTCAATTTCGACAAAATCGTTTTCAACACTTTAATTATGGAAAATCAAGTTTTAATTCTAATAATATTTTCTTGTCATTTCTTATAGGGGAAGATTTTGAAGACGACTTTGGTGACTCGTATATATTAGAAGAAGATTAGTAGGCGGGTTTTTCTTTACTTCTTATTTTTTTGGTGCTACTTGATTTTGCTAGCTAAGGTAACGATTCCGAGTTACTCGACGAATTAATGTTACATACCTTTGTATCTTTTGTTTTTGTTCATGTTATTGTTATTTATGGTTTTAGTAGTAACATGATAAGTAGTTATGATTTTTATGTTGTATGGAATTTTTAATATGTTAGTGTTCTTGACATATTTGGATGATTTATTAATAATCATGATTTTAGTATGAATGATGGTTGAATTGGTTGTTAAAATGGTTGTTGTTAATTAAAATCATGTTAGAATTAATTTGGATGGGTGGTTGTTTTGGCCGTGTAGAGTGGCCTTAGGTGGTGGCTGGAAAACAGCCCAAACCGGCCGGTTCAGGCCTGGTTCAGCCCGGTTCAGGCCGGTCCAGCCAGGTCTGGGTTGGTCCGGGATTTGGTCTTTGGGTTTGTGTCGATGTTTGATTGTTTTGTTGTTGTTTTGACGGGTTTTAAATATGTTAAGCATGCGGGAAATATTAAGAAACGGTTTTTAGTAAAGTCGATCAAAACAGCCCAAAACAGCCCAAAACAGCCGAGGGCCAGTCCAGGCCCGTGTCTTGTTCGGCCCAAATCAGCCCGTGGGTCCCTTCCTAGGACTTGTGACGGTTTTTGAGTTATTGTTATTTTACCGTGTTTTGTAATATTTAGCAAGTGGGAAATGTTAATAAGTAAATTATTTAATTAAAAGTTTTCATAATATTATTATTTCTCACATGTTAGAAATTATAATACGAGATTGTAGTTTAATATGATATCTTTTAAGTCAAGCGGGTTTTTGTATGATTTTAATAATTCATATGTTAGAAGTTGGAATAAATTAGCATGAGATGAATATGATGATTTTATGTTCAAGTTTAATTGGTAAAGACTCTGTTTCTAGCCGGTTTGACCAAACGGGTTTGGTCAAACTAAGATCTAGTCAGCCCCGTTTTGACTGATGACCCGTCGCGGGACTCGGGTCGGGGATTTGTCTTCAAGTAAGGTTTTATTTAATTAATGAATTAGCCTTAGTAGATATGAGGCGATATGTTATTTGAATATGATTTATATGCAATTAGTCACATGATAGGAAGTTGTTCCCGGACGGTGTACTGTATGATATATGTTGTGTTGACTAAGTACCCATAGAGAATTATGAGTATATGGCGTCTTGACCATTCTAATTCTAAATGAGTATCTTGGACCATGACATAGATAGGCCTACTATCTTTAACGAGTATATAGTTCAGGGTTAATAGCTTTTGTGTCACGGCCTGGGGGGCTTATCTCCAATCGGGGCATGGCTGCCTAAGAGTTCCACTTTGGGAATGGAGCCAGCTGAAGTACTAGCCATCTCTGCTTAGGGGGTCGCCTAGTAGAGTTTCTCATGTACGGTTATGTCATGGGACGGGGAATGGAATAGCTGTTGTCGCTAGGTCTGATCAGTCTAGGACTAGGATGTTTTCCTACCTTGTGGTATAGCCTCGAGTTACAGTCGACTATGGGCCGTGCTAGGAACTTATGCCTGTTTATAGAAGTATTGGTCTTTCATGTTTGTATGATTCTATGAATCTTCGAAGGTGAGATGCAAGCCGGCTAAGGTTGATAGAGTTTGGATTACCGGTTGTTAACTGATTCACATGATAGTTAGTATGATTAGGGTTTGAGTGTATCAGGGCCATGTTTTAAATGTAACCGCTGAGCCAGCATACCAGCTTCCCTACCTCGTGTTATAGATTGTTAACGGTTTCACATGATAGCTTTCATATGCTAGGTTATATGTTAGTTATTTGTTCATAACATGAAAAGCATATCGTATATGTTAAGTTTTGTATTTTCCATATACATTTCTTTTATGTTATTCATGTTTTATTAAACTCGACATTTCGTGGCTGGGAGAACTCGGAGTGACTCCCCACTGACTGTGGCTTCCGTGTTTATATTTAATGCGGTTGGAAGGTTTGTGATGCATACATTGGGTACATTGACGAGCTAGCGAGCGAAGTATTTACCTTGGACCTATATTCGGTTCTTAGGATTGTATATTATTATACACTCTTTTATTTCGTATTTATACGGGAGATATGTCTCCCGTTTGATAATTCTTATGTATAATATTATTTCCTTTTTGTTATGAACCTTTTTATTTAAGACACCCTTCGTTATGATGAATATATTAATAGTAGGTTCCGGTTTTAAAATTTACCGATTTTTACTAAAGTGAACCTATTAGAAACGTATTCTCATCTTTTATTTATTTAAATTTTTTTTTTCTTTCCGCAAATTTGAGGGTGTCACAGCAAGGGTCAATTCGAGGGAAAAAGTTAGATCTTTTTACGAAAATCTTTCATAACCACAAGACCTCAAGTCACTAACTTTATCGTTCAAATCTAATTAGCCTCGACTAAGGTCCATTGACATGGCAAAGTCTATAATTTGTAATCTACATGAGTGTTCCTTTAACGCACTATAGTATCCTTAGATCCATCACACGGGACCATATCTACTAACAACCACAAAGTGAACGGTCCTTACCATAAAAATCCTTTGATCCAATTCATTCCAAAAATCATTATCCTAAATTATTTACAATGGACTTTCTAATCCTCAAAAGTCAAATCACAATACCTCAAGAGAGATCAGGTACTAATCCCAAATCACTCATATTTTGCCAAACACATGGCAATGCGACCATTAATCAAGTTATTTAGCTCATTAAACTCAAAAAGCACCGGTCTTCGCTTATGAAAATATTCCTCAAGTTTTGTCACCAAATCCAGATTCCACAAAGTAATTATTCCTGTTAGGGTCCAACATTTAAAGAAAGTAAATTCCCAAATAACTTTTAAAGCAATCACTATAAACCTTAACAACAACAAATTATCACCTCGCTCAGTTCGATCCTCAAAATGATATTGCAACATCAAGTTTCAAAGTCTAAAATCACCAAGAGAGGTTCAACCTAAGTTTATCCTCAATTCCTTATAATCAAGTAAACATGAAACTAGCTCAATATGGCGGGTAGGTACCATATTTGAAACATCTTCAAAACTGATCTACTAACTCCTCACGTTAGCTTATAAGAAAACTACCTCACAAGAGAATAGGGAAGGCGAACATGATACAAGGAACGCTAGGAGGCATCATCAAATGACTACGATAAGATGGAAAAGATGCAGGCGGAAAAGGGAGACGAGGTTGATCTAAGGAAGCGAACGGGTGAACGAGTTTCCTACAACCGTCACAAATTTTTCCTTGAGCTTGAGCTTGAGAGGGAGCATTGGGCTTAGGAGCCGCTGTTGGGTTAGCTTGAGGGGGATAAGGAACAAGTGTTCTTGCATTGGCGTTTAAGGGAGCATTGAAACGCCTCTTGTTAGCATAGGCATTAGAGGAAGAGGGACTAAAAGGTCTTTTGTCATGAAAGTTTGACCTTGGATTCAAAGAGGGGGAAGGAGAGCGATTCTTCATCCTTGCTTCGTCCTTGATGGCCTTCATGGATTTCTCGGCCAAAAGGGCATCATCATACAACTCTCCGAAAGAAATAGAGCTCATCCTTACCTTACTTTGAAGCAAGGCACTAAACTTATTACGATAGTAAAAAGCTCGGTCCTCATCATCCTTGATGAGTCTTGGTGCTAAGTGAGCAAGTTTGTTGAATTGGGTGGTAAAGTCATGAGCCTTCAAGTCACATCTTTTGAAATCGATGAATTCTTTGAGTCTTTGCTGTTTGAGTTCTTTGGGGTAAAATCGTTCCTCAACGAGAGTCTTGAAACATTCCGAATTGAAATTGACTTCAAGAGTAGCGGTGGGATTATTAATTGACCACCAGTTGTAAGCTTCCCTCACCAGAAAATGCTTAGCAATCCTCACTTTGTCTTCTACACGGACATGATACAAGTCGAATTGCTTTTCCATCTCCCGGAACCACATCGAGAGCTCGGTAGGATCCGGTTCTCCACTATACGGCTTGGTCTTGCTCCTAGCAATTTGGCTAGTCACCCAAGCATAGCCTCCTTGGTGATGGTCTTCTCTAGGAGGAGGGGCTTGGTTACCTTGAGCGTTGGCCGCATCTTGTTGATTCCTTAAGACTTGAATGAAAGCCTCTAGAATGATATTCTCTAAGAGTCGTGGTCTAACCATCTTCATAAGAGACAAAAAAAATCAAGGTTAATCCTAACACTTAGCATACACAAAGAGACTACCAAGTAAAGTCCTTAATTTCTACCGATCTCTCAGTTATTATTTCAAGGTCAAGTAATTTAAAATTAGGGTTCACGTATGTGCGTTGGGAGCCTCATAGGCTATGATACCAACTGTGACAACCCTCGCGATAGCTGAAATAAAACATAACAAGCATGCGATTTAAATAGCGGAAAATACGATATTTTTGAAACTTTGTACATACCGAAGGAAGAGTACGTGGAATGTCAATTACATACTAACCAAAGTATAAAATACTACAAAGAGACATAGTCTCTCAAAACGTAATCAAACATAAAACTTGTTTAGTAAACTAGCTAAGAACGTCTATGGGTGAATCGTCAAGTCCAACGCTCGCTAGCTCACACCTGAACCCAAACACAACCAAAGATCGAGTCAAGCAACCTGTTCATTCATGAAACATGAACGCCACAGTCTGTGGGGAGGAACTCCGGGCTCTCCCAGCCAAATCACAAATAACATACTTAAACGGTAATAAACATGTAGAAGCATACTTATATATATGTGTGAATTACGAGAAGTATAAATAAGCATTTTAATATATTAAGATATAGGCTCATGAAGTACAAAACTGTAAGCATAAGATTATAGACAGACTCGGGGAAGACACCCTTAGGCAACTATATACTCACTAGGGCTAACATCTCACCGTTAGTGGCATATACTTGATAAGATAAAGACTCGACATATAAACCATGCCAAGTCATCCATCGGTCACAAAGAGTCAACATATAGGCATCCATCCAAACATATGATTATGGTAACATACTCTCTCACGTTTAATGACACTCACTAGCACCATGTACATAGCAAGTATGATCAATACACGTCCACGGAATAAACATTTCCCAGAACCATACACAATAAACGTTATGCAAGACTTATTTCCTCCCGGTAGGACGACGATAATAATACGGTCCAATTCTAAACCTGGCCAGACTCTCGGGATAAAAAGTTTCCCGATTCGACATGTGGTATGACGTTCCACATCCAAGACTTGATCATACAAAGACGTCGAGTACCCCAAATTCGGTCAAACTACATGAAAGAGGCGGAAAGAGCACAAGAATCATAATCAAGCGGTACGCTACATGCAATGACACCACCTTGCCAGGATACGACATTTGACGGCCGGGTTGATCAACGCATTGCGTTAATCTCCCAACAACGTCGTCATATCCCCACTAAAACATGCAAACAAGCATCAAGGATACACCTCCTCGTTCTGACATTCCAATCTAACGAGCAAGGAAGTATAGCCGGGGAATGACAGTTCATAGCACTCAACGATTAGTGCTCAAATCAAAACATATGTAGAACCGACTTAAAGGGGGACATATAAAAAAACGCCACGAAATATGCGATATAAGCGAGTGGGATATCATATATTCTAAACATGAATATTTAATGCTATTACGTAAATTTTTACGATAAACGAACCGTACAAACTATTATAAGTGAGAGCATCAGGAAAGAAAAGGAAAGGGAACTATGGGGGTGCTAGCTGGTCAAGGGGACCGGCCGCCGGCTACCTGGCTGGCACTTCAGCATCATTCAAATAACAATAAAAATACAGGGAAGTCCCAGCCGTGAGTGTGACCGGCCGCAAGCTACCCGGCTGGAACACAAGCCAAGATAGAAAAGAAGGAAAAATGGGGAAGAGGGAGTCTCAGCCGGTTCGCTGGCTGCCGGGTGGCCGGCTGGGACTCGCATGTTACAAAAGCCACAATTTTACAAGGGGTGTCCCAGCCGGTCGACTGACTGGCGGACGGTCGGCCGGCTGGGAACTACATAGTACCAAAAATTCTCGAAGTAGCCATTTCACTTCAACCGCATTCCCAGCCGATCGGCTAAACGGCGGCCGGCCGGCCGGCTGGGACTTCAAATACACGAAATTCATCAAACAACATCAACTAACACAAATTTCATGGATACTCATCCAATTCCAACCACATTTAGTAACCTCAAACCACACTAAATGCATAATAATGGTCACTAAACTTTGGGTACACATCAATTAAAGCATTAAAACACGCATTGATATCGAATAACCCTTCACCGTTACCTTTGTGCGTCTTCAATCGTCTTCTAGGTCTTCCTCCACGAGATAGTAATCCATGTCGGGGTCTTGAAGGTCTCCACCTACACAAGGACACAAAATATAAATACAATTTACCTTTGAGAAAGACGGTATTTTTGTACCAGACAAGGTAAAAGCGGATAAAAGAGGAAGATTATGATGAAAATCAAGAGATTTGGGTGAAGAATGGATGAGTTGTGTGAAGCTTGAGTTGATCAAAAATGGTGGTTAGGGTTTTCGTGGTTTGTGTGAGGGTGAAGAGGGTGAGTGGAAAATTGGGTAGTATGGGGTTATATAGGGTGAGTGGAAAATGGGGGGAAAAAGCCCAAAATGTGTCTTAAGGCATAACCCACACGGAATTCCGAGTATAGCCTGAATATGGACTCGGATTTGCTAAATTAAACACGGAAACTAAGTTATATTCTAACTCTAAAATTACGCTAATTCATAATAATATAATATTCTTAAAATAAAATAGGGTACATTTGCGGGTGTTACATAGGGCTTACTCGACAGAGTACATTGAGTACTCAGCCGAGTAGAGACCACTCGACCCAATAGTTTTGGCTGATGTTTAGTTCACTATTCTGAACTCGGGTACTCGGCCGAGTGACATCGGCACTCGACCGAGTTTGTCGTACTCGAGCGAGTACATGCTGTACTCTACCGAGTACGACATAAATCGTGGATTAGTCTGACGTATGATTAAAGGTTATTAAGAGGAGTTGGGTTTCATTAAATCAGTTACGTTCTTTAAACACAAAACTCAAATCTCAAATTCTCTCTAATTGTTCAACAAAACCCTTCATCATCTCGTGCCGGATCAGCTCTTTTTCTACTTCGTTTGATTCTTTAGTAATTCCTCGTGATTATGATTTGATTATATTACTTTATAAACCTAATCGAATTGGGGGAAGGTGTGAATTTGATTGCATGATTATTTTTGTATAGGAGGGGACTTTGTGGGAGAACGATTTTGACATTTATTGTTTACTTTGCTAATCGAAATTTGTTATAAGGTAGGGTTTCCTACTCAGTATTTGTTTATGCTAATTGATGGCATGAGATTATTGATTCGTTATATGTGATATTTGCTATGTGATAGATGTTGTTGGTCACTGTTGTGACGATGATGGAGACTAGGGAGTTGTTGTCGATGGTTACAATGTTACAATGGTTTGGTGATCCTGTTGGGAGACAGGTCACGCCCTGATTTCTCCCCCGTGGTTATCCTACCACGTGGGGGATGTGCACATTAATGATCCGGGTTTATCTTTCTATGGCGAGATGGAAGTTCGACTCATGTGGCTGCGGTCCAGGGTCAATTGGTGGTTTTGTAGAGCTGGGATGGTAACCTGAGTCTACTGAGGTAACTGCTGCGGTGGCCATCCGGTTTCTCTTTCCCTTGCGCTTATCTTCTTTGTTGGTCGGCATATGCGAATACTGACCCCATTTATGTTTTCCAAAAATGTTGTGATCCATTAGCGAATTGTGACCAGGTGATCACAGGTAATATATAGCGCTGTGTTGGGATGAAGATGGGATCACCATGTCGTGTCTTAGCTTCCTCTTATTAGTCTTGGAGTCTTGAACATTGTTTAATTTATTAATAGTCTATTATCATTTGTGGTGTTCGGATTATTGGTTAGATGGTATGCCATCTGTTTTGAGTTCATGTATTTGACATTTAAACATTTATTATTAAAGTATTGTTTCCTTTATCGCTTGAATTGATATATATTACCTTGGGCAATCGAGATGGTAGCACTCCCATGTGCTAAGGGGGTCTTGTAAGGCACCTTGGTGCATGGGGGTGTTACATTAACAATCAGAACAAACAGTAGGAAAAGTAGAACATTTTAAACAAAATTATATCAGTCCTCTAGCCTTGCACCACTCTCTATCAGCCTGTTTGATACCTTCCATCTGAAACGATGTTAACTTCATTCGACATTACTCCTGAACTTGCTGAACTAGTCTCTCAAGCCTTATCAGATAGCCTTCAATTCTACACACATTCCTGTTGTGCCATCTACCATACTGTATGGCCACAAACAGAGAGGAAATAATAAGTCCAACAAAGCCAGAGAGCCTCCTAAGTTTCAACATACTAGTTGGTCCAAATTCATTCTGAAATCCCATATGCAGCCTAATTTCAAGGCTTCTATAGCACAAATTCGAGTAAACACACTCCTGAAAGAGATGTTGGTGAGTTTCTTCTTTATCTCCACAATTAAAACACAAACTCTGTGTAGTTATCCCCATTTTCTTCAGACGATCTAAGGTCAATAGCCTCTTTTGACTTATAAGCCTGACAATAAACTGATGCTTTGGCATATTGAGCTTATTCCACAAAACCTTGTACCAAGATATTCTCAGAGTTGTTTCTTATGATAGCCAAGCATAACCATTAGCAATAGTGTATTGCGCATCCTGATCCATCCATAATCCTTGAGTAATGGCATTTTTAAACCTGTTCTTTGTCTGACATATCTTCCTCCATGCCCAAGAACTAGCAGCAGTAGGCTGATAATCTATCTAGGTTATTCCATTCAAATAAATCTTATCAGTCCATTGTATCCACAAAATGTCTTTTTTAACAAAAATCCACCAAACTAATTTCCCCACGACAGCATTGTTCCATAGACTGCTATTAGTCAGCTCCAAACCACCAGCTTCCTTCCTCTTGCATAGAGTAGCCGAAGAAACTAAAGGAGCTTTTGAATAGGTATCAGATCCATCTCACAAAAAATTCCTACATAAGGCATTAAGTCTGTCCACAACTCCAGCAGGTAATATAAACAATTGAGCCCAATAATTGTAGATTGTACCCAATACATACCTAACAAGCACCAATCTACCAGAGTAATAAATTCTTCTCTTATTCCAGCCCCAAATCCTACTAACCATCATATCCACCAACAAGGTACAGTCACCTTTGGATAATCTCTTGTGAGAATTGTCAACCCCCAAGTACTTAAAAGGTAACTGACCTTTTTTTAAAAACAGTGCTATGCAGGATAATAGTTTCAGTCCTATGATTCACACCATTTAGGATGATATCATATTTAATAGTGTTTATATGAAGCCTAGAAGCAGAGGAGAAATATTGGTATGCTTCAGCCAAAATTAACGCTAACGTAATCTCCCCTTTGCAAAAGATGAGTAGGTCATTAGCAAACATCAAATGTGACAGTCTATTTCCTTTACAAAGGGAATGAAACTGAAAACCAAGAATATTGCGCACAATGCCAAAACGTCTACTGAGGTACTCCATGCAAATAGTAAAAAGGAGAGGAGCCAGAGGGTCACCCTGTCTAAGACCTCTCCTACCCTGTCAAAATCCATGTGACTGCCCATTAAGAACAACGGAATAAGTAGGAGTAGTTACACATTGCATAATCCGATGAATAAACTTTGTAGGAAAATTTAAGCTAATCAGCATTTGCCTCAAAACATTCCATTCAATGGAATCATATGCCTTTCTCAAATCTATTTTCATCATACATCTAGGTGAAACACTCTTCCTAATGTATAGTCTGACAAGATCCTTACTAACAAGTATATTTGTAATACTTCAAGAGTGGGGAGCCCCATAAGAGATTCATTGATAGGCTTCAAATTTAACTAGTGCTTAAAAGAAATTAAATGTACTACTCATATCAACAAAGTGAATATTTCTTTCTGGTATCCATGCAAAAAGAACTCAAAAATTAAGCGTGCTTGGCTGAGAGGAGTCTTAGGATGGGTGTCTTTTTGGGAAGGTTTCTAGGATGCAGGCCATGTACACAGCCTGGCAAGATAACGCCAGTGACCGCTCCCGACCCAGGGTTTGGCTTTAAGTCAGGGTGTTACAAGAGGTATCAGAGCAACCCTCTGACCGTGCAGTGAGCCCGTGGTCTGGAGTACCCGGGTCATCCATCTAGCAGGGGAGGATTTTGAGAATGCATGGCTGCAGTCAGATGTTGTCAGGCGCAATGAAGACATTGCGTTCTTTAAGTGGGGATGTGTAATACTCCATGAGTGGGGATCCCCCAGAAGATATTCATTCATAGGCTTAAAATTTGACTACTGCTTAAAAGGGACTAAATGTACTACTCATATCAACAAAGTGCACTTTCTTTTCTGGTTATTCATGCAAAAAGAACTCAAAAGTTAAGCGTGCTTGACTGAGAGTAGTCTTAGGATGAGTGACCTCCTGGGAAGGTTTACGAGATGCGCATGAGTGACGACAAAATGCGCTGGAAAGGACATGTGTTGATCTGTCGGCCATCTACCCAGCCTGGCAAGCTACCGTGAGTGACCGCTCCCGACCGAAGGTTTAGGTCGGGGTGTTACAATATTACCCATGATACTCCTTCCCTTTATGAAAGCAGACTGTGTAGGAGCAATCACTTCGGCCACGATGTCAGCAATCCTAGTGCACATAATTTTGGAGATGATTTTGTAAAGGGCATTACAGCAGGCAATAGGCCAAAAGTCTTTCACTGATATAGAAAGAGGAATCTTTGGTATTAACACTAAATTTGGGCAGTTTTCCTGCTTCAAGAGAGAACCAGAGGAAAAAAAATCCTTGACAGCACCACACATATCATCGTTAGTGATATCCAAACTGTTCTTATAAAAACAACTTGAATACCCATCAGGACTAGGACTCTTATCATCAGGGATGGAAAACACAGTTTTTTTTATTTCTTAATCATTAGGAATAAGACATATTCTCTCCCAGTGGCAATCATCAACTCTAGGACCATTAGCAGCTACATGGGGAAAAACCCAGAAGCACTGCTACTGGTACCAAGTAATATCTGATAAAAGTCCACAAAGGCTTGCAAGATGTCATCAGTTTCTCTACATACCCTTCCCACACTATCTTCTATAAGCATAACCTTATTCTGAAGTTGCCTCTGCTTAATAGCTTTATGGAACATACTAGAATTAATATCCCCATCCCTAATCTAGTTACATTTAGCTTTATGTCTGAGGAATTACTCCCTAGCCTGATCTAACATGACATAGCTTTCTCTAGTCTGTCTTTCAATATCCATTAGCCCCTTATTTGTAGGATCTAACTGAAGATTCCTTTGGCAATCAAGTAACATGTTATAAGCAACCTCAGAATCCCTCTCCACATCTGAAAATAAAACTTTAATTCAACTCTTTGAGTCCATTCTTAAGCCCTTTCAATTTTGAAACAACCCTAAACATAGGGGTTCCTTGAACAAGCAGCCTCCAACGATTTAAAACAACACTCTGGAACTCAGAAACAATAGTCTACATATTGAAGAATTTAAAAGATCTGTTCCTAGTAATAGTGGATAGCTTTCCCTCAACTATACAAGGACAGTGATCATAATTTCCTTCTGGACCATAATAAGCAAAATATTCAGGCCAAGTGCTCAACCAGCCATCATTCACTAAGACTCTATCAATTCGACAGAAAAACCCTAGTTTCACTACGATTGTTTATTATTCCAGGTGAAGAATGCACCAGTAGTCTTCAAGTCTTGTAAATCACACAGAGCCACAACATTCTGGAAAGGAATCACCTCAATGTCTTTAACTGGAAGCCCAAGCTTCTAATAGGAGAAAATTACATTGTTAAAGTCCCCTAATACAATCCAAGGTTCCCCAGTACTCTACCTAATCAGATCCTGCCATAAAGGCATCCTCTTTTCTGGTCTATTAAAGCCATAAACAAAAGTAGCATAGAATTCACTACCATCCCTAATATTAATCACATGAACATGGATATGCTGAGTAGACATCTCAACCACAAACACATTCATCTTATTAGAATTCCAAAGTACCTAGATAAGACCTCCACTATGATAGTTAAGATTATGAAGAAAAGACCACCCATGACAGACATTACTAACAACTTTATTCAGAGAACAAGGTTTAACCCTAGTCTCTAGGAGCCCAAAGAGGTCCACAACAAAATGATGCAAAAACCATTTGATATCCCTCTACTTAGTATCCTTATTTAGGCCCCTCGCATTCCACACTCCTAGTCTATTCATTAGAAGTCGAACAAACCACCCCTTCCCCTTTATCCACCAATTCAACTAAGTTGACCAGAGCGTTATTAAAATTTCTCACAAAATCACCCTCCACTCTACCTATAAATGCAATCTAGACTCTTGCCTTGTCAATCTTATGATTATCCTGGCAGGAGTAAATATGGGAGATAAGTGAATATTTGTATGATTTTAACCCCCAATTTAGCTCGGTTTTGTATGTCATTTGTGCTTTGTTAAGCCACTTTATGAGCTAATATCGTCTTCTAGGCGAATTTTTATGTTCTAACCTGTTTTGTAGGGAAAGTGACGTTTCTACGCCCTTTTTCTATATTCCCGAGCATTTACCTAGAACCCGACGATTTGAAGAAGCAAGCTTGACCAAGTCAAAGGCAATTCAAGAAGGTTCACTGATTCAAAAGAGAGAAGAAGCAAAGACGATTTCGCAGTTGTCGGAAGATCGATCAGTTAGGCGAAGAAATCATCATTTTACATCAAACCCTATCAACAAACCCGACTCAAGAGGTCAAGGGGGATAATGAAAGTCAAGTCATAGGCCAAAGGAGATAAAAAGAAAGTCAATTGACCAAGATCACTACATACCCGATCGGGTAAGTGGTTTACCCGATCGGGTATCCTTGCTGATCCGAGCTTATGCTTCAACTTCCTTTATTTTGTCCTATATGTTAAATGCATGACCCCTTCCCCACGAAACCCTACTGCTATAAAAGGATGCCTCAGCCACCACATCTCAACAACAACTTCACACAATTAGAAACACTTCTCTCTTAACATAAAACCCTAGATTAGGAGGAGAGAAACCTAGCCTCTCTTCTCTCATCTAGATCATTTTCTTCTTCCCTTTTTGTCCTTAGTTTCTTAGTTTATTTATGTCTTTTCTACATCAAATCCTTAGCCTAGATCAATAAAAATCCCATCTTTGTAATCTTCTTTATTTGGTTCAAGTATTGTAATTCGTGGAACGACTATTCTATGCAAGGAATTTCTATAACGGTTGTTTACATTTCATCATTGTCGTTGTTGATCATCATCTAGGTATTCCTATTTTATCTTTTGTTTAAAGTCTTTATGTTTCTTATTTGATTGCTATTTTCTTTACATGTTATTTTAGATTCAATTTCAATATCGTTGTAATCATTTCGTTTCCCTAGATTGTCAATATAGCGTCGTTATTATTGCCATATAAACAGTCTTAAAATATTGTCAAAACCAAATAAACATGTCTATCCGAGTTTTTATTATTAACATCATCTTAGATATAAACATCACCATGAGTGAGTAGTCATTTTTCTAGGGTGTAGGTTAGCCATGTAGCTTGATTAAAAGATGATAATTGGACAAAAGAAATTGTGCTTTTAAAACATTGTGTCTATGCATGTTTGGACTATAACGATAGTTAACGATTTCTGATCAAAATCATTGACTAAAATGGAATTCTTTTCCAAGTTAGAGATACGTGAATTGAATAGACAAAGCATGACATAGTAGATTAGACCTAGTAAATTGCCTAAAAGCCTGCTAGACCATCTGATCAATGATTGTAATGAACACATCATTCTTACGAACTCATAATGAATTATTTGCATGTTCTAAATCCAATCTCATCAATATATTAATCTACATGTCTGAACCTACTTCCCTAGATTCTTTCTATCATTGTTAATTCATCACTTGCTTTATTGTTTTCATTTTGATTTGCTTTTATTTTGTTTTCATTTATGCTTTTCATTAGTTTAGAAATCAAAACCCTGATACTCGTTAGATAAGACCCAATTGCAAGACAATTCACATTCTATAGGAAACACCATCTCCCTGAGGATCGACCCCTACTTCCCTAATTACATTAATTTGTTATTAGCCTAGTCTGGGTAATTATCTTTGACCAGGGCTTGCGACAGGCCCGATCAAATTTTGGCGCCGTTGCCGGGGAGCACGGTTTAGTTTTCCTTTTTCTTGTGATATTTATTGCAATTAGTTTTATCTATTCTTTAGGAACCCAAATTCCTTCAGACCTCTCTTGATTTTTTATCTTAGCTTTCCAATCTTATGCCCAGATCTTCTAGACTAGGGACCCCTATCTCTTTAGACCCCGATCTAGAAAGGACTCTGCGTAGGAGACGAAAGCTATTCAACGAAATCTCAAAAGCTTCTGATACTTCAAGTTTAGACCGTATTCGTGGGAATTACTCGGATATTTTATCTAATCTTGAAGGAGAAGAAGATCCATTCTCATCTCCATTCTCAAAACCAATCAACCTTCAAACAACACTCCATCTTCATCTTCACAAAAGAAAATGGTTCGACTTTCAGACCCTTCCAAACCAACTGCAGATACACTTCCAAGGGGTATCGCTACACCCCAAATCACAGCCCGAAATTTTGAAATCAAACCTACCTTCATCAGTTTAATAGAAAGAAGTCAATTTGGTGGCAATGCCACAGAAGATCCCAACCTTCATATTCAAAACTTCTGTGACTATTGCTCCACAATTAGACAAACTGGAGTATCCCAAGAGCATATTAGGGAAATGCTCTTTCCCTTCTCTTTAATAGGAAAGGCTAAACTTTGGATCAATAGCCTTGACCGAGTTGCCTTAGGAATAGCCGACTGGGATAGTCTAGCTCTTCCTTTTTATCAAAAGTACTTCCCACCAGAACGAACCGCACTCTTACGGAGTCAAATCACTGGATTCCGTCAGAGAGGCGATGAAAGCCTTTATGAGGCATGGGAAAGGTACAAAGAATTACAAAGAGAATGCCCTCATCATGGCCTTGATTCATGGTTCTTAGCTATCACCTTCTACAACGGTTGTTCTGGCGAATCGCGTCGTATCCTCGACTCCGCTAACAATGGTCGTTTCGATCAGATCGATGTAGAAATAGCTAGTGCAACTATCGAGTCAATGGCAATTCACGACTCTCTGTATAGCAACTCACGTGCTATGCCTCTCAAAACCAAGCAGGAAGATTCAAGCAAAGTAGCACTCCTAGAAGCCTAATTAGCCCTTGTGCAGCAACAAGTAGGAAGCTCTTCCCAATCCAAGCAACATGTTAACGTCACTAACCATGTAGTGGTATGTGAGACATGTGGGGTTTGAGGACACAGTTTTCAAGAATGTAGGAGTTCGCTAGAGCAAGTCAATGCCTATCAAGCATACAGGCAGGGCAATGCTTTCTCAAACTTCTATAATGAGAACACAAAGAACCATCCTCTTTTGTCCTACAAAAGCACCAACATTCAGAATCCCCACCATCAGATTCAACAACCATTCATACCACATCAACAGAAGCCCTATAATCCACCTGGTTTTCAAAACCAGAGACCTCCATTTCAACCTAACTTTAATCAACCTTACCAACACCAAACTCAACACCAACCCCCCCAAAATCAAAGCCAACCCAATGACTCAAGCCTGAGCAAAATTGAATCCATGCTTCTCCAAGTTGTTCAAAAACAAGATTCAATGTTTGCTCAACTTTAAAAGAGTGATCAAGCTCAAAATGCTGCCATCAAGATGCTTGAAACTCAAAAGGCCCAATTGGCTGCCTCTAATACCCAAAGGAAACAAGGCCAATTCCCACCTCATGGTGAGCTACCGAGGGACACCGCTAATGCTATCACCCTTAGGAGTGGTACCACTTATAAGGAATCTCAGCAACCCAAAGAAAAAATAGTTGAGCCAACACCAGTAGAGAGCCAAAAAGATTCCCAACCATCCACCGCTAAAGAAGCGGAAAACAAAGAAAAGAAGGATGAACCTGTGAAGGAACCCATCAAAATCCAAGTTCCATTTCCCCAACGCTTGAGGAGAAATCATAAGGAAACCCAGTTTAGCAAATTCATGGAAGTGGTTAAAGGATCCAGGTAGTTTCTTTATACCTTGCACTATAGGCACCTACACAATCGATAAAGCTCTATGCGATCTAGGTGCCAGTGTAAGCGTCATGCCCTATTCCATATGTGAAAAGTTGAATATGGGAATTCTCAACTGCACCAGTATCACTCTGCAAATGGCAGACCGTTCTTTAAAACAACCTATGGGAGTTTTAGAAGATGTGCCTGTCAAAGTAGGAAGGTTTTCATTCCCGTCGATTTCATCGTGCTAGATATGGCTGAAGATTCTCAAATCCGTATTATTTTAGGAAGGCCGTTTTTACACACTGCCGTAGCAGTAATCGATGTTAAGAATGGAAAACTGACACTAGAAGTAGGTGATGATAAAGTCACCTATAACTTGAACAGTGCAATGAAAAGCCCCATGCTAGAGGAGTCTTGCTGACTCCATTGTTGATGAATCTCTGTATCCATCAATAATCGAGGATCCTTTAGAGGCAATCTTGTTGTTGGAGGATATCTCTGAGAATGACAATTTCGAGATCAGTGAGCTGGAAAAGGACCTGACCGGAAAAGAGATACCGTCAGAAGAAATTAAAAAGTTCATAAGCTTGATTGATACTCTTGCCAAGGCAGAAGTACAAAAACCTGAACTAAAACCTTTTCCCTCGAATCTAAAATATGCTTTTTTAGATGAATCTGAGTATTGCCCAGTCATAGTGAGTGCTCTCCTAGATGAAAATCATTTTACACCACTATTGACTGTCTTGAAAAAGCATAGAAAGGCAATATGTTACAAACTCGAAGACTTAACAGGCATAAGCCCAGACTTCTGTATGCATAGAATCAATTTAGAAGAAGGCCAAAAACCTTGTGTTCAAGGTCAACGCCGTCTTAATCCCAACATGCAGGAAGTAGTTAAAACTGAAGTTATGAAATTGCTAGATGCTGGCATAATCTATGCAATCTCTGACTCTAAATGGGTTAGCCCTGTTCAAGTTGTTCCCAAGAAAGGAGGAACAACAGTAGTCAAGAATGAGAAGAATGAGCTCATCCTCACAAGGATTGTGACGGGATGGCGTATGTGTATTGACTACAGAAAGCTGAATCAATCAACTAGGAAAGATCACTATCCTCTACCCTTCATTGACCAAATGCTAGAGAGGTTAGCTTGCCACAAGTATTTCTGTTATTTAGATGGTTACTCAGGATTTTTCCAAATCCCTATCCACCCTGAGGACCAAGAGAAAACCACTTTCACCTGTCCCTATGGTACTTTCGCTTATCGTAGAATGCCATTTGACTTGTGTAATGCACCTGCCACTTTCCAGCGTTGCATAACAAGTATCTTCTCAGATTTTCTTGAATCCATCATGAAGGTATTTATGGACGACTTTAGCGTCTATAGCATTTCCTTTGATCATTGTTTGACAAATCTATCCAGAGTTCTAAAACGCTGTGAAGAAGTCGACCTTGTTCTCAGCTGGGAAAAGTGTCACTTCATGGTGAACGAAGGTGTAGACTTAGGTCACATCGTTTCAGAAAGAGGTATAGAAGTGGATCGAGCTAAGATCCAAGTTATTGAACAACTGCCAGCCTGCCACCCCCTGCTAATGTAAATGGAATCAGGAGTTTCCTTGGCCACGCCGGTTTCTACCGACGATTTATAAAAGATTTTTCAAAGATAGCCAAGCCCCTGACTGAGCTCCTTTTTAAGGATGCACCTTTCAATTTCACAAAGGAATGCCTTGAGGCATTCAACAAAATCAAACGTGCTTTGATCACCTCACCTATAATCCAGTCGCCTGATTGGAATCTGCCCTTTGAACTGATGTGCGATGCGAGTGATTATGCCGTAGGAGTTGTTTTAGGGCAAAGAAAGGAAAAGTTTCTTCATGCGATTTACTATGCTAGTAAAATCCTAGATCCTGCCCAAATCAACTATGCCACCACCGAGAAAGAACTTCTCGCCATTGTCTATGCCTTAGACAAATAACGCTCGTACCTAATAGGATCAAAAATTATTGTCTACACTGACCATGCTGCCTTGAAATATCTGTTGTCAAAAAAAGAGGCAAAACCTAGACTTATCCGATGGATCCTACTCCTTCAAGAGTTTGATTTAGAGATCCAGGATAAGAAAGGAGCAGAGAATGTAGTCGCTGACCACCTCTCAAGGATAAGAGTAACTGAAATAGGGTTACCAACGCCAATTAATGATTCGTTCGCTGATGATTCTTTAATGGCAATTGCGGACTCTTCTCCTTGGTATGCTGATATTGCCAACTTCCTTGTCAGTCGCCAGCTACCCTCCAACCTTTCTTATACCCAAAGAAAGAGATTTTTGCATGATGCAAAATTCTTTATTTGGGATGACCCCTATCTTGTCAAACAGTGCTCAGATGGTCTGTATAGACGTTGTATCCCCCAGTGGGAAGTAAAAGGAGTTTTAGAAGGATGCCACTCATCTGCTTATGGTGGTCATCATGGTCCGTCCAAGACCGTAGCCAAAGTCTTACAATCCGGGTTTTTCTGGCCCTCGATGTTGAAAGATTCAAAAGACTTTGTTATGGCTTGTGATGCTTGTCAACGAATGGGTCAAATATCCAAAAGACATTAAATGCCTCAAAACGGCATATTAGAAGTCGAGATATTCGATGTCTGGGGTATTGAACCATTCCCTTCTTCCAATGGAAATCGTTACATTTTATTCGGTGTCGACTATGTTTCAAAGTGGGTAGAAGCAATTGCCACCCCCACCAATGATGCTAGAGCTGTGAAACGACTATTTAAAAAGATCATCTTTCCGCGTTTTGGTGTACCCAGAGCCGTGATAAGTGATCGAGGAACTCATTTCAGAGAAATATAGTTAGACACTCTGCTTGCCAAGTATGGTGTGTATCACAGACAAGGATTAGCCTACCACGCTCAGACCAGCGGTCAAGTAGACGTTTCAAACAGAGAGCTAAAAACAATTCTTCAAAAAGTTGTCTCAAAATCTAGAACAGATTGGAGTAATAAGCTCGATGACACCTTATAGGCTTATCGCACAGCTTTCAAAACCCCGATTGGAACATCTCCTTATCGGTTGGTTTATGGAAAGGCCTGTCATCTCCCCGTTGAGTTAGAGTACAAAGCTCACTGGGCTATCAAAGAACTCAACTTAGACACTAATCTTAGCGCTGATAGACGAATTTTGCAACTCAATGAGCTAGAAGAATTTCGTTTGCAAGCTTACGAGAATTCTAGGATCTATAAAGAGAAAACCAAGCGTTGGCACGACAAGAGGATAATCAGAAAAGAATTCAATGTCGGTGACCAAGTACTTCTCTTCAACTCTCGTTTGAAAATATTTCCGGGAAAACATCGATCAAGATGGTCTGGAGCATTCACTGTCACATATGTAAGCAAATACGTTTATGTGGAAATAATGACTAGTAATGGTGAAAAATTCAAGGTCAATGGACACCCATTGAAACTCTATTACAACAATTCCACTATCGGATGCTTAGATATTGTCTATGTAGAGCGTCAATCCCCAACCAAATGATTCCTGAGAAGAATTCGTCGAGCGGGACGTTAAACCAGCGCTTCACGGGAGGCAACCCGTGTTTCCCTTCTTTTTGCATTTTATTTTTGCTTTCCCTTTTTCGTTGTTTTGTTAGATTTCCTTTGCAGATGAAAGAGTTTTTGAAGAATCTATGAAGAGCTTCCTTGTCAAGTCCAAAAGACTAGCTTGGGGGAGTCCGCGCTGACTAGTAAGCTTCACTCTCCTTTCATCTTTTTCCCTTTTTACCCTTCTTCCCATTGAGCATCTCGTTGCATATTTAGTCTTTGTGCTCACATTGAGGACAATGTGATGTTTAGCTTGGGGGAGGGATTGCATTTTCCCATTTTGCATTTTAGTTGTTTATATTTTTCAAATTTTTGAATAAGAGTAAAATTTAAAATTTTTGAACATAATTGAATGCTTTTCATGCTTTGCTTGCTTGTTTACTATGCTGTCATGCTACATCTCCCAAACTTAGAGCTTTCAGAAGATAATGATTCAATATTCATTGAATTGTGCATACATGGGGAAGTCTTGAACACAGTAGGCATGGAATGAATCTATAGATGAGTACACTTGATCTTGACATTTAGCAAGTTACATATATTGTAAGGTAGAACCTCCTCAGGCTGGTACATCTATACCCAGTGTGACAACCCTCGCGAATGCGGAAATAAAACATAACAAGCATGTGATTTATATAACGGAAAATACGATATTTTTAAAACTTTTTACATGCAAATAGATAATACGAGGAATGTCAATAATTACAAACTAAAATAGAATATACTACAAGAGACGTAGTCTCTCAAAATGCTATCCAACATCAAAGTTATTAGCAACTAGCTAAACAACGTCTAGAGGTGACTCATCCAGGCCAACGCCCGCTAGCTCACACCCAAACCCAAAATACCACAAGCAAAAAGTCATCCAATCAAGCAACCTGTTCATCCATGAAAAACATGAACGCCACAGTCAGTGGGGCGTAACTCTTGGTTCTCCCAGCCATCTCACAATAAACGTACATAAACGGAAATACAAAAACTAGAAGCATGCATATATAAAAATACATGTGAAGTACGAGAAGGATAAATAGGCAATTCAATATATATAAAAATATCGGTACATGAAGTACAAAACCGTAACCAACATATTATAGAAAGACTCGGGGATGACACTCTTAGGCAACCATACACTCACTAGGGTTTGCATCTCACCGTTAGCGGTATAAGTTTGATAAGATTGAGCCTCGACAAACATACCATGCCAAGTCATCCAATGGTCACAAATAACCAATCATATAATCATCCATCCAAACATACAGATACATTGAAGACATCTCTCACGGTAAATGACACGCACTAGCACCATGTCCCTGCAAGTATGATTAAAAGGCATCCACGGGATAAATCATTGCCTGAACGCATACACGATTCAATTCATTTCGTATATGAAGACTAATTTCCTCCTGGTAGAACGACGATAATAATACGGTCCTAGTCTAAATCTGGCCAAACTCCCGGAATTACATTTTCCGATTCGACATGCGATGACATTTCGCATACAAGACTCGGTCAATCATAGACGCCGAATACCCCAAAGTCGGCCAACCTTTACGAAAGAGGCGGAAAAGAGCACAAGCCTCATAACAAGTGGTACGCTACATGAAAATGACACCACCTCGCAAGTATACAACATTTGACGGCCGGGTCGATCAACGCAAAGCGTTCGCCTCCCAACAACGTCGTCATATGCCCACTAACACATGCAATTAAGCAGTAAGGATACACTCCTCGTTTCGACATTCTAGCCTTACGAACGTGGAGGTAGCCAAGGGAATGAGAGTACAAAGCACATAACAAATAGTGCTCAAACCGTAACCTTGGTAAAAACCGACTCAAAGTGGGACATACCAAAAACTGTCACAAAACATGCGATACAAGCGAATGGAATATCATATATTCAAAACATTAATATTTGAAGTCATTACGTAAATTTATACGATAAACGAACCATGCGAACTATTATAAATTAAGATTTAAAGTCAACTTTTAGAGTCAATCCCGGAAGTCAACAAAAGTCAAAGTCAAACCCGAGACCCGAGACCCAAACCCGACAATTGGAGTGGGCTACAAACAAATCATCAATGCAAGAAGACTAAGTCCAAAGGGTCAAGGATAGTCAAGGCGGGACTAGAATTCAAAGGGTCAAGGAAAGTCAAGGCGCTCAACAAAGGGGAAAAAAACTGGCAGCAAGAAACGCTGCCAGCGCCAGGGAACGTTACCAGCGTTCATACGACGCCGCCAGCGTCCAGGGACGCTGCCTGCGTCCTGGTCTCAGGCACGCATTCCTTCATTCTCCGACTTGTCAGCAACATAAAACAATCATCATTTATCATCACAAACCATCAATTCTCATATCATTTATCAACTAACACAACCATCATCAATAACACAATTCCTATGATTACTAACCTTATTCTAAATACGATTTCTAACATAGAAAACACATTAAAACACGTAAATGATATCGAGTAATCATTCACCGTTACCTTTTCGTGTCTTTAATCGATTTCTAAGCCTTCCTCCACTAGCTAGTAACCTTTGTCGGGGTCTTGAAGGTCTTCACCTATAAAAAGACGACAAAAGATGAATATAATTCACCTTTGAGAAAGACGGATAAATTAAAAAGCGAGAAAGACGGTAATTTTATTACCAATACGGATAGAGGACGATGAGAGGGAAAGAATAAGACAAACTTTAGTGAAATTGAGCGAGAAACGAAGGAGTAGAGTCGATAAGGAGCTTGATCAAATATGGAGGCTAGGGTTTTTTGGTGTTTACTTGGTGTGGAAGAAGAAGATTGAATGTGAGGGTGAGTTAGGGTTATGAGGAAGTATATGAAGGAGTAAGTGGAAAACATATGGGAAAAAGCCCATAACGTCTTAAGACGTAATTTACTCAAAATCTCGCGTACAGTCCAAAAACGAACTCGGAAATTCTAAATTAGATACGGGAAATTAAATTCTAGACTAAAACTAAATTTCGCTGAAAAGTATCCGTAAAATATTATTACTATAAAAATAGGGTACATTTGCGGGTGTTACAATCACCCCACCTTTTAAAAAGTTTCGTCCTCGAAACTTGAGAGTAGAAAACAAAGTATCAAGGACCAGAATCGGTTTTCAAAATTAATACGAAAACTTTTATAAGGGAAAATATTTATGAAATGATGTTCATCTCGAAAATGGTTTAAGAAATTTTTCATCAGTGCGAAACTTTATTTACGAATCATAAGAGCGCCCGTCGCGAACGAGTACTTTAGTTATCCAATTCAAATTAATGACGAAATAGTGAAATCAAAATTCAAAACAAACGTTAGTAAGTGCAGGACTAGTCACCAGACGTCTCCAATAACAAGTCCAAACATCCAACTAAACGCAAAATCCTAGTATAAAAGCAAAAGAAACCTATTTTCTCCAAAAAGAGGGTACAAAATCCATCTTTAAACTTCTTTGAAAGGTTAAATTAGGAATACAATATGGAAATTTGAAGATTTTATCAAAGATAAAATCAAAATAACAAGACATTACACGTACATAGAGCGACTCGAACATCAAGTTCACAAATCACGATAACAAAATATATACAAAACACGCAAAAACAAAACAAATCGAACTCTTACGGATAGGAAGATCACGATGAAGTCGGCAGGAAGATCTATAAGGATTCGACATCACTAACTCTACTAAATAAACTAGTCCTCAAGAGAAGGTAATTTACCTCAATTATACTTTAACCATCCTAAATCGCCAAACTCCATAAACATTATTTACAACAATCACAAACAAAGCAACAAACATAATTATCTAAGATCCAACTAGCCTCATCCCAGTTCTCACGACAAGGAAAAACCCACGATCCATTATTGATTATAATAATTCTTTAATACGCCATAACATCCTTAATTCGATCATTACTATGCTCGAAGCCTCAAAGATAAATAGTCACATTAGCAAACTATGGTGGTTACTAATGCTCAAGATAAATGGCTTCACCATTCTAACTCTATAATCCATAACAACTGAGCACTCACTATCCAAAGCTTGAAACGAACATTTCTCAATCTCAAACTATGATTCCTTAAGAATAAAAGAGAATTACTTATTCCAACCCACAAATGGCCAATCACTTGGCAATCAGACAACCATTCAAATCATCTAATTCATCTAAAACTCAAAATGGATCAATTTTCATTTATGACAATACTCTTCAAACCTTGGGTGCCAGCTTAATTACCCTAAAGCAAAGTCTCTTTTAGAATCCACCAATTAGAGACATCTAATTCCCAAATGACATACCAAGCAACCGTTATAATACCCAACAACAATGAACTATTATCATGATCAACTCAATTCTCAAAATAACACTAGAATACCAAGCTCAAAATCTAAAACCACTAGGAGAGAATACATTATCACTATTAGGATTCATCCTAGAGCTCAAGTCCTATTTTCCATTGTCAAATACAACATGAAATTTGCTAAATCCAAATACACATATTTGATAAGTCGATAATTATACGTATTTTTACTCCCTTAATATTATATTTTTTAACGTCGTCTTTCGTATTTTAAAGCTAATATTATAATTATCTTGTGTTTTGAGCTTTTAAACCGTCTTATATTATTATGAGCTAAATTAGACTTTTAATATGTATTTTGATCATTTAGTTACTATCCATTTAAATTGAGTTCGGATGTCTACTAAAGTAGTGTTATGAATGCAGGATGGTTCAATATCGTATTCACTTCGTCGAAGGAGGAATAAAAGTAAGTAGGCTAGCAAGCACGTACGTAAAACTTAATTAAATACGAGCAGTAACACGTCCTAACTCAAGAAGCATTGTGCGAAGAGCCCAAATTGACGAATGACAAAGCATATGAATAAGTTCATATGGGCCAAGTCCAGAGCAAAGTTCAGAAAGGGAAAGAGTTGTGTGCTTGTGCCTGCGCACACAATTACAAAGAGATAAGATCAGAAGAGAAGCTTAGAGCAAACAATGGAAACTCCAAGTTTACTCCGTCTCAAACTCATTCTTTATTCACAAAATTTATTCTTTCAGATTTTGACTCCGAGTCCGTCACAAATTCGATCCCTTCTCATATTTAAATCACAAACTCTATCCTATTCTTTGCAAAATATATCCAGAATCTATCCCGTATATCTGAATATCAGTATAAATACCCGTCTCAATCTCAGAAGAGGGAGGTGGAATACCCAAATATTTAATAGAGAAAGATGAGCGAAACGAGTGACGGTTCAATCTTTTGGGTCACAATTAGAAGATGAAGCGGTTCTCGGACGGCGTCTTAGTACACGTCCGAGTACGGGTGGATTCCGGTTCGATCGGAGGCGTGATATCCGAGGGTCAAGTTGTGGGTTCTGGGCAATAAAAATAAGTGTTTCTTACTTCTTCTTGTACCTAATTTATTGATTGAATTCGTTGATTAATTTTAGTACTTGAAAACCGTTGGTTGTTTATAATATTCAGTTATTTGTATCCAAAGTTCTGCTCGTTTTAATATTAAGTTCCAATTTCAGTTTATAATTTGTTATCTTATTATTGTCTGAAATTGTTACGTATGCTAATTATATGATTCTGGCTTAGTTCGAGTTATATAATCCGAGTAGCAACTATTTGAATTAATCTCTGCAAATTGGGGTTAGTTTAGGTTGGGAGTAGAATTTGGTCTGTTAATCAGTTAGGTAGTGACGACATTTAAGTGGTTAACTGGATTAATGCCGTCTTCTTGGTTCAATAATGCTTCTAATCCGGTCTTTAGTAGGGTGTGACAAACTTACATCGGTCGGTTAGTTTAGAATCGGTCTAGGCTTAGTTCATGTCGGTTGTAATTAAGAGAAGATAGGGAGTTCTTGTTATCTTGAATTCCGCAGTTAATCTATAAACAAACTAGAGATTTGACGTAAACAAATATCGGTTGACATTCTAAAATTACCATAAGAAATGTGAGCTTAATGGGGTATTCAACTTCACTGTTAGACAATAGTATTTAGTTATATTAGTTCATTTAAATCACCAATGAAACCCCCCTTTATCGTAAATATGTTAATAGCCGTAAATAATAGTATATATGTAAGTTAGTTAATGAATATCGCTGACTAGTTAATTAGTTTTTCCAGTCTCTCCGTGGGATCGACCCTACTTATCCTTTACTATGTTTATATTTTTGAGGTTAAGATAGATAATTAAATTGTTAATTTGTATGCGCAAACGACACGTATCAATATTCTAACTAAAGTATCCCAAAATACATTACACTTATTCTCTGAGCCTTTCAAACGGGATATCCAATCCACTAAGGAAAAGATGAAGCGGCAACGAGTTAGGAAACGATAAGAATTCTCAAGGAGAACACGAGAATAAAATCAGGCACGAGATTAAAAGAGAGGAACGCTGAAAATAACGAAGCCAAGAAAGAGACAAAGCAGATAGTAGAGTTATGAAGATATCCGAGTAAGAAATAAGATACGAGCATGCGATTTCTTAAAGATCAATCTTGACAAAAATATTCAAGAATGGAAATGAAAGGGATAATGGTACGAGTAAAGGTTTAAGGTTTAATCCACAAAATTTCGCCTTTCAGACTTAGGGTGATAGCAAAGCAACTCATCCCAATAACAAAGGTCTCTTACAAGGGACCCTCGTACCACAAATTATCAAAGTAAGGTACACCTAGATTTAACAAATCGATTACAACCCAATTCATCCTTCCTTTCTATAGCACGGAATCCCAATTGCGGAATTGCAACTCAAGTATAGTAACATTCTCTGAACTCCAAAATTTGACACATCCTCAAAGGTTTCAAAAACCGAAAGACTAACATGGAATTCTTCATACAAATCTCTTTTCAACTCCTATGGCCAACAAGGTAAAACACCATACAAAACGTCATCATCGACATCCTAAGGCATCACCGTCATAGCTCATCTAATCAAATTCCACTAATGCCATAATCCTTACGTAACGTGGTTTAATCTATCATGATGACTTACTACCTCAACCAAGTCTCCGATACCATGATATAAGATCATATTTTTAAATCCAAAAATTCTAGCCAAGCACTTTTCCACCAAGCATATACCCAAGAATACACACTCGAAAATCATAGGAAGCCACTTAGTCTAAAGGGCATTTCACATCTCAAGGCATCATTCAAACTCCTAAATTCAAAAGATTAAATCCCTAATGGGTTAAGAAGTCTTAGCCAATTCATTCAGCTTTACACCATCAAATACCACGAATTATTCACACATGAGTCATGGCAAGCATCAAGCATTAAAATCATCAAACTTATCTTACCACCTTTGCTCAGAGATACAACCAATCATCAATATAGGGTGAGCTTAGATCTACACCATTTACCTCAAATCCCAAATTTATTCTATCAACACTAAGATTCCACAAGGTCCAAAATTATTCCGACCAAGTATAATATACCACAAACAAAAGGTTTTGGTGACCACAGAAGGTAACATAAGGAAGTTGAGGGTACAAATTGATAAGGAGGAGGAAAGTAACAAGAGTAATTTCCAAGGGGACAAGAAGTTAGATGATAAAGAAACACTTAGATAGAAGGAAGAGAGCATGATACATTAATGACGAGAGAAATCATCGATAAGGAAGTAATACACTTCAATTAGGCTTGTCAATCTTCAATCTTCGGTAGCGGATACTTCTTCTAGGTAACACATGATCCACCTCAAGACGGTAGATACAAACAAACATAACATCACTCAACACAATCAACAAACAAGTTAGAACCTAACAAACATCAAGTACACCAAAGACTACCACCTTAGGTCCTTAAGTCTACCCATCTCTCATTTATTATTTCAAGGTCAAGTAGTTAAGTTCAGGGTTCACGTGTGTGCGTCGGGAGCGTTAAAGCTCTGATACCAACGGTGACAACCCTCGCGAATGCGAAAATAAAACATAACAAGCATGTGATTTATATAACGGAAAATACGATGTTTTTAAAATTTTTACATGCAAATAGATAATACGAGGAATGTCAATAATTACCAACTAAACTAGAATATACTACAAGAGACGTAGTCTCTCAAAATGCTATCCAACATCAAAGTTATTAGCAACTAGCTAAACAACGTCTAGAGGTGACTCATCCAGGCCAACGCCCGCTAGCCCACACCCGAACCCAAAATACCACAAGCAAAAAGCCATCTAATCAAGCAACATGTTCATCCATAAAAACATGAACGCCACAGTCAGTGGAGAGTAACTCCGGGTTCTCCCAGCCATATCACAATAAACGTACATAAACGGAAATACAAAAAGTAGAAGCATGCATATATAAATATACATGTGAAGTACGAGAAGGATAAATAGGCAATTCAATATATATAAAGATATCGGTACATGAAGTACAAAACCGTAACCAACATATTATAGAAAGACTCGGGGATGACACTCTTAGGTAACCATACACTCACTAGGGCTTGCATCTCACCGTTAGCGGTATAAGTTTGATAAGATTGAGACTCGACAAACATACCATGCCAAGTCATCCAATGGTCACAAATAACCAATCATATAATCATCCATCCAAACATACAGTTACATTGACGACATCTCTCACGGTAAATGATACGCACTAGCACCATGTCCCTGCAAGTATGATTAAAAGGCATCCACGGGATAAATCATTGCCCTGAACGCATACACGATTCAATTCATTTCGTATATGTAGACTAATTTCCTCCTGATAGAAAGACGATAATAATACGGTCCTAGTCTAAATCTGGCCAGACTCCCGGAATCACATTTTCTGATTCGACATACGATGACATTTCGCATCCAAGACTCGGTCAATCATAGACGCCGAGTACCCCAAATTCAGTCAACCATCACGAAAGAGGCGGAAAAGAGCACAAGCCTCATAACAAGCGGTACGCTGATTGCAAATGACACCACCTCGCAAGTATACAACATTTGACGGCCGGTCGATCAACGCAAAGCGTTCGCCTACCAACAACGTCGTCATATGCCCACTAACACATGCAATTAAGCAGTAAGGATACACTCCCCGTTCCGACAATCCAGCCTTACGAACGTGGAAGTAGCCAAGGGAATGAGAGTACAAAGCACATAACAAATAGTGCTCAAACCGTAACATTTGTAAAAACCGACTCAAAGTGGGACATACCAAAAACCGTCACAAAACATGCGATACAAGCGAATGGAATATCATATATTTAAAACATTAATATTTGAAGTCATTACGTAAATTTATACGATAAACGAACCATGCAAACTATTATAAATTAAGATTTAAAGTCAACTTTTAGAGTCAAACCTGGAAGTCAACAAAAGTCAAAGTCAAACCCGAGGCCTGGGACCCAAACCCGACAATTGGAGTGGGCTACAAACAAATCATCAATGCAAGAAGACTAAGTCCAAAGGGTCAAGAAAAGTCAAGGCGGGACTAGAATTCAAAGGGTCAACGAAAGTCTAGGCGCTCAACAAAGGGAAAAAAATGGCAGCAATAAACGCTGCCAGCGCCAGGGAACGCTGCCAGCGTTCATACGATGCCGCCAGCGTCGTGGTCTCAGGCACGCATTCCTTCATTCTCCGACTTGTCATCAACATACAACAATCATCATTTATCATCACAAACCATCAATTCTCGTATCAATTATCAACTAACACAACTATCATCAACAACACAATTCCTATGATTACTAACCTTATTCTAAATACGATTTCTAACATAGAAAACACATTAAAACACGTAAATGATATCGAGTAACCCTTCACCGTTACCTTTTCGCGTCTTTAATCGATTTCTAAGCCTTCCTCCACTAGCTAGTAACCTTTGTCGGGGTCTTGAAGGTCTTCACCTATAAAAAGACGACAAAAGATGAATATAATTCACCTTTGAGAAAGACGGATAAATTGAAAAGCAAGAAAGACGGTAATTTTATTACCCATACGGATAGAGGACGATGAGAGGGAAAGAATAATACGAACTTAGTGAATTTGAGCGAGAAACGAAGAAGTAGAGTCGATAAGGAGCTTGATCAACTATGGAGGCTAGGGTTTTTGGTGTTTACTTGGTGTGGAAGAAGAAGATTGAATGTGAGGGTGAGTTAGGGTTATGAGGGAGTATATGAAGGAGTAAGTGGAATACATATGGGAAAAAGCCCATAACGTCTTAAGACGTAATTTACTCAAAATCTCGCGTAAAGTCCAAAAACGAACTCGGAAATTCTAAATTAGATACGGGAAATTAAATTCTAGACTAAAACAAAATTTCGCTGAAAAGTATCCGTATAATATTTTTACTATAAAAATAGGGTACATTTCCGGGTGTTACCCCCAGTCTCATCTAGGTGTGTGTAGTTCTCCTTGTGATGTGTGTCATGTCAAAACGCATAAGTATGGTTCTCATTTCATTCCTATGAGCATTGCATTCATGATTCACTAAGATTTGAAGTCTTTTTCACTTTGAATTACCCCTACAAATTAGCCCCTTCATACAAATGTTTCACAAAATAACAGCTACACAAATGTTTCACGGGTGCTCTTTTGAGAAGATTTTGTTCCTCGATGACAAAGTGAATTTGGGAGAACCAAAATGTTCAAGAAGTGATGTTATGTTCAGAAAAGAAAAAAAAAGAAAAAAAAAGAAATAGAAAAATGAAAATAATTGAAAAAGAAAGAAAAATAAAATAAAAGAAGTTGTGGTTATCTCCTCAAAATGTCAATTCAATGTTTAGAAGGAGTTCACTCTTGTGTTTCGTGTGTAATAAGCCAATCCGTTCCTCCTGGCTTCGTTATTCGTCTTTTGGGAATTAATCAAAAGTTTGGATTGAGTATCCATTTATCATCGGTTAGTTGCTAGCTCGTTTAAAACTTCACAGTAACCATAACTTTTTGTCCACCTTTCACCCATTTCCCAAAGCCTTTTTCATATTTTTTTTCCCGGCTTCTTTTCTATGTGCATTGTGATCTTTGACTTGTGTTTTGAATTGTTTACCATATTAGACTGCGGACACATTTTCATAAGTCGTAGATAGGTGAGTGTCTCAAGAACATTTACACATAAAGAAATCACCTTTTGCATACATGAGTGTTCGAGTGTGCCGTGAAAGTCCATTTGTAAAAAAGATCATGCAAGAGCCGAAAATTCTGTAGTGAAATTCTTTGTGCTGCGCCGTTATGTAAATCTCAGCCATGTTTATGTATCATTCTTGCCCACGTTGTTTTGGGTTATGATTCATTATGTTTCCAAAGTTTTACGTTGAGATTTGTTTCTTGATGGTGTAGTAGCCAATGCTTGCAACCCTTGTCCTTGTATTGTTTGTTATGTTTGCTTGAGGACAAGCAAGGGTTTAGCTTGGGGGATTTTGATAAGTGAATATTTGTATGACTTTAGCCCCTAATTTATCTCGGTTTTTTAAGTCATTTGTGCTTTGTTAAGCCACTTTATGAGCTAATATCGTCTTCTAGGCGAATTCCTATGTTCTAACCTGTTTTGTAGGGAAAGTGACGTTTCTACGCCCTTTTTCTATATTCCCGAGCATTTGCCTAGAACCCGACGATTTGAAGAAGCAAGCTTGACCAAGTCAAAGACATTTCAAGAAGGTTCACTGATTCAAAAGAGAGAAGAAGCAAAGACGATTTCGCAGTTGTCGGATGATCGATCAGTTAGGCGAAGAAATCGTCATTTTACATCAAACCCTATCAACAAACCCGACTCAAGAGGTCAAGGGGGATAATGAAAGTCAAGTCATAGGCCAAAGGAGATGAAAAGAAAGTCAATTGACCAATATCACTACATACGCGATCGGGTAAGTGGTGTACCCGATCGGGTATCCTTGCTGAACCGAGCTTTTGCTTCGACTTCCTTTATTTTGTCCTATATGTTAAATGAATGACCCCTTCCCCACGAAACACTACTGCTATAAAAGGATGCCTCAGCCACCACATCTCAACAACAATTTCACACAATTAGAAACACTTCTCTCTTAACATAAAACCCTAGATTAGGAGGAGAACAACCTAGCCTCTCTTCTCTCATCTAGATCATTTTCTTCTTCCCTTTTTGTCCTTAGTTTCTTAGTTTATTTCTGTCTTTTCTACATCAAATCCTTAGCCTAGATCAATAAAAATCCCATCTTTGTAATCTACTTTATTTGGTTCAAGTATTGTAATTCGTGGAACGACAATTCTATGCAAGGAATTTCTATTACGGTTGTTTACATTTCATCATTGTCGTTGTTGATCGTCATCTAGGTATTCCTATTTTATCTTTTGTTTAAAGTCTTTATGTTTCTTATTTGATTACTATTTTCTTTACATGTTATTTTAGATTCAATTTCAATATCGTTGTAATCATTTCGTTCCCTAGATTGTCAATATAGCGTCGTTATTATCGCCATATAAAGAGTCTTAAAATATTGTCAAAACCAAATAAACATGTCTATCCTAGTTTTTATTATTAACATCATCTTAGATATAAACATCACCATGAGTGAGTAGTAGTTTTTCTAGGGTGTAGGGTAGCCATGTAGGTTGATTAAAAGATGATAATTGGATAAAAGAAATTGTGCTTTTAAAATATTGTGTCTATGCATGTTTGGACTATAACGATAGTTAACGATTCCTGATCAAAATCATTGACTAAAATGGAATTCTTTTCCAAGGTAGAGATAAGTGAATTGAATAGACAAAGCATGACATGGTAGATTAGACCTAGTAAATTGCCTAAAAGCCTGCTAGACCATCTGATCTATGATTGTAATGAACACATCATTCATACAACTCATAATGAATTATTTGCATGTTCTAAATCCAATCTCATCAATATATTAATCTACATGTGTGAACCTACTTCCCTAGATTCTTTCTATCATTGTTAATTCATCACTTGCTTTATTGTTTTCATTTTGATTTGCTTTTATTTTGTTTTCATTTATGCTTTTCATTAGTTTAGAAATCAAAACCCCAAAACCCAGATACTCGTTAGATAAGACCCAATTTCAAGACATTTCACATTCTATAGGAAACACCATCTCCCTGAGGATCGACCCCTACTTCCCTAATTACATTAATTTGTTATCAGCCTAGTCTGGGTAAATATCTTTGACTAGGGCTTGCGACATGCCCGATCAATGGAACCCTGAACAGTCACCATGGGAGTGTTTGCAGGAGTCACCATGTCTTCACCCTCATTTCTTGTAGTACTCTGTTCGCCAACAGTCCCATTAGAGGTTAACAGAGGGAACTCTTTTGGATCTAGATCTGCACCACCTCATTCTTCTTCTGCCAAACTCGCTTAATATGAGCCACTAGGACATGCTGCATAGGTTTTTAGACTAGTTTGTTAGAAACTCTGTTATTCTTCAAATTCATACACACTTCCGTCTTATGACCAATACCATTACAGTTTTTACATATAACAGGAAGCCTGTCATACTCAAGTGGGACAGTAATTTCCACCCCCAGTTCATCCTCAAAAACCAGTTTCTCTGGAAAATCCTGATTCACCTTTACCTCAATGATAATTCTAGCATATCCGAACATAATGTTCCTAGCAATTAAGTCATCCAAACGGACATACTTTCCAAGCAAAGTTGCAAGCTTCTCCAGACACTTATTAACCCTGAATTTTAAGTCAAGTCCTACTAGTTTTGCCCAGATAGGAACAACTTCAACCGCCACCTTAGATATTTTTGTATGAGGTTCCCAGGGTTTTAGTATAACAGGTTTCCCATCAAATAAAAAAATTCCTCTCTGTAAAACCGAAGTTTGATATTCAACAGTCTCAAAACGTATAACAAACAAACAATTTGGTAGAAAAGAGATATGACAAATCTTATAATCCACTAGCTTACGCCTAAGAAAACCTTCAATCACTTCCTTTGGTCGGTTAGCCCTCATTACATACCGAACCACATACGGTTTCCAATATTCTATTTCATCCTTAACATCATCCCCTGAGAGCTTAAGAATGTTACTTTTGTTTGGACTCTCAACTGTATCAATTTTAACAATTGGCGCTAATTTTCCATCACCGGATGAAAAGTTACCACCTTTTTTCTTCTTTGATAAGACTTGTTGCCATCCATCTGCCTCATTCAAAGAAGAAGACTCGCCTGCTTTCATTTCTATTCCTTTAAGGATATCAGCAACAATATTCATGACATTTGCAATAAACTTTTCAACAGAATCCTCATCGAATTGAGCACCAATAGTTTTAGTATTTTCACTACTATCAGTTTTTTAATAGGATTATTAGTTTTATTTTTATTATTATTCAGTGCGCTACTATTATTACTAGGAGATTTTGGTTTAGGATGAGTAGGTGAATTATTTTTTGCCATTCACAAGCCCAATGAACTTTTTTGCCATCTCTCTCTAACTTTCTCTCTCTTCATCCGTAGATTTCCGTTAATTAATTCTTATTCAAATTATTCATTAAACATAGTTTAGAATAATTGTTTTGCATACTAATCAATTTGGTCATTACAAGAACGAAAAATCATAATATAATGAATTTTAATATCCTTTATTTATCTGTTCGAATATACTAAATCTCAATCTATAAATATTATTCACGATGTGCTCTATGTGACAACTCTCGAAAATACGGAAAAATAAATCAAGCAGAACATTGCAAATACGTAGTGGAAATACAGACTTTTAGAAACTTTTTCATTGAGGAAATAGTACGAGGAATCGTCAAGCAAACCAATACGAAAATAAAGTAAATACAAAGGGGATAATAAGTCCCTCAAAACAAGAAAGAGTAGAAAAATAAAGTCAAACGGAAGGTAAAACGTCTACGTCAACCCCCGGTAGCTCACACGGTCTCAACCCCAAAAAACGAAGCACTGACTAGTACATGTCCATTCATGAAACATGAATGGCACAGACACATGATAGTAACTCAGAGTTCTCCCAAACATATCACATTAAAACGGACATAACAAAAGCATATAAGCATACATTATCATCATCATGTAGAAACAATATCATCATACATACATTGATATTATGCCGTATATGAAGGTGACATTACACATTAGCGATATAAGCAAGTGAGGGTCATTCATAGCAATATCATATAACCATGACCTAAGGAACACTCACCTTGGCTATTATATCACTACTAACGGCTTGTATCTCACCGTTAGTTACCATATAGTCGAAGAGGTTGGAGACATGACACACAAGACAATACGAGCCATCCAACTTTCGAATATACATCCAACGATCATCATGTGATTCAAACACACTCTCACGGTAAACGACACACACTAGGATATGCACTTTGCAAGCATGACACACAAGTCCACCGGATAAATGTTTCCCGGAACCGTATACGATAAACATCTCGTATACACAAGACCTTTAATCCTTCCGGTAGGACGACAACTAAAAGAAAGTCCTAGTCTAAACCTTGCTAGACTCTCCGGATAAACCCTGCCGATTTGACATGACATAAACCCTCGCATCCAAGACTCAATCCTCCGCCTGAACCCACACATAAGAGAGTAACCTCAAATTCAGCTACACCCACACGAAAGAGGTGGAATGAGCATAAATACCATCTTCCGGAAAAACCACACGGAAGATATGGTCAAGATAAAGCAAGCGAGTACGCTACATGCATTGACACCACCTCGCAAGGATACAAAATTTTACGACCAAGTCGATCAACGCATTGCGTTCGCTTCCCAACAATGTCGTCATATCCTCACTAATAAACAGAATGTACCTCTATCTCTCTAACATAAAGTCTAACGAGTATAAGGGTACAAACGGGAAATGAGAGTTCAATATCATCCAATAACCAATACTCAACGACTACTCAATGCATAAATGAGTTAAACATCCAAAACAGTCACTAAACATGTAATTAAATCATGTGAGATACGATATAGTCCTTATATAAATATTCAAGGTCATTTCATAAGATTACAACGTAAATTAACCATAGTAACCGTCTAATATGAAGTAATGTGAAAAACGGAAGAAAAGGACTTACAGGGGTCCCTAGTCGCTCAGGCAACCGGCGTCCGGCCGGCTGGCTGGGCGACCAAGGTGAAACCTCAAAACTCGCAAACAATACAATGGGTTCCCAGCCGGTCGGCTGGCATTGAGTTTGTACATATTTAAAAAAAATGTGTTCTAGGTCGGGAACATGATACCTCTATTCGGTTTTGACATTTCCAAACTCTTACAAGTTACTTAGTAGTGTTTTGATCATCTTGCGACTAATAACACGTGTCTGAGCTATAACAAGCATAGCATATTGGAGCTTTCATTTTTTGTATGTAGCAGGCTACTAGCTATTTGCCTTGTTCCATTTTAACTCAGCACACCAATCATATGGCAGATTGACAACCATACAAGAGGTTAAATTCGCTATTTGAAGTAACGATTTATCCTAAAAGGGTAAACTCGCTACTTCAAGTAGCTGCAGTAGGAGCGAACCCAAGGGGCCACCTTGAGCAGACCATGTCCAAGTCAAAACAAGATACATTTCGAGTTATAGGCCAAGACATGAGCCAAGCCAGCACAAGCAACACCACACCGACCACAGTCCAACAGAAGCAACCCAACCAGCCTGCACCAGCCAACTTCGAGCCACCTAAGAGGTTCACCAGGTCATCCCAGCAGCCCCCACTTTGGCCCTCTGCCAAGTCCACATGAAGTTAAAAAAAAAGTCCTGGAATGTTTTTCCAAAGGTTTAGTCTAAGTCCAAGAAAAATAGCCTACAAGGATCACATCCATAGAAGAGTCCAACAGGATATTTTCTCAAATCAATGCAGTTGAGGCTCCCTTTTGCATTAGGTCAGGTAGCAGGATAAATAATAAGGTCCCTATGATCACAATTGAAGCCTTGATGAGTCCCAATGCCAAGGAAAATAACCAGACAACGCAAGCAGAAGACAAATTGAAGCTTTGCCATTTCAGGAAAACAACAAAACTACTTTATGCTTTAGAGTTCAGTCTGTTTCTCTACTTTATTGTCTGTACTATTTAGATGTTGAGATCGTCCTTATTAGGAGACTTTCAGTAGATGTCAAGAGGTTAGTTGAAAGTCCTTTGCAGGCCTTAGATAAGTTTTGCATCCTAGGGTCATCAAGCTTTAGTAATGCCTATATAACAGGCCAATTGAGTATTGTATCAGGAGATTATTATTGAATAAAAAAAACCTTTGGGAAATTAAATTATCAACTCTCAAACTTGTGCTTAAGTCTGTAGTTTGAACCAGACCTAGTTATCATTATGTGCTTGATGTGTCTACTGTGAGTAGTTTGAGTTGTGTTGTTCAAGTCTGACTCTTAATCATGTGTTAATCTGTGGGTTGAAGTCTTGAACTTGTCAAGTTAACTAGTTGTATTCCTGTGCCAAGCTGTAGGAGTCAATCAAGTGACTATATCCTTGTTACTTTTAGCAAAACAAACTATGTCTCAGTCAGGGTCCATTTCTGACTGTTTTAGTTGTTATTTGTATTTTTCATAGTAAAACCCCTCCTAAAATATTAAAAATTCTTACAGTATCTTATAACACATACAAGTTACTTGTCACAAAATTTCAGAATTTGATAAGGTCATTTGGTACTTTTAAAGTTGAGTTGAACTCATGTTGCATTCCTGCATACCCTGTGAATTTACACTCCAAATTGGTTATCAAAGCTTTGGTTGAGAAAATAAAATTGTGAGTTAATTTTTCCTAACTACTTTAAAAACACAAAAACAACCCAATAAGTGAAGAGAGGCTTTCTGGTATGGAAGCAAGGATGGATGATCTAGCTGGAGTTGTTACTGCTCTAACTAGGAGCCTGGATGAAATCATAGGAAACAACCTCTTGTTTGCTACTGGAGGAATAGGAAGAGGTCGTGGGAGAGACATGGCACCACCAGGAGGCAGAGGGAAACCCCCTGATGAGGATGAGCATCTTGACTCAGATGATTCCACCAGGAGCAGGGCTTCCATCCAAAGACACATAGACAAGGTAGTTTAAACCCTGATGACTTAATAGAATGGGTTAGGGACATTGAGAAGGTCTTTGAGTATAAAGACTATAATGATGTTAAGTCTTTTAAGTCTTTTGAGGTTTGATAACCTAAAACACCAAAGATTAAGGAACGAAAAGAACCCCTAAGATCTTGGTCCAAACTTAAGAAGAAATTGTTGAGTAAGTTTGTCACCAAGGATTATACCCAAGACTTGTTTATTAAACTTTCTAAACTTAAGCAAGAAGAGAGACCTATTGAAGCCTACCTAAGAGACTTTGAGCAGTTAACACTACAGTGTGAGGTAAATGTAAAACCAGAACAGAGAATTGCTAGGTTCCTAGAGGGACTAGACAAGAACATTACTACTAAGGTAAGAATGCAACCCTTTGGTATTATGATGATGTTGTTAACCTGTCTCTAAGAATTGAGAAAATGGGGAAGATTAAACCTGATACACCCAAACCTGTCAAACCATTTCAGACTAGAGCTTATAGTGGTATTAGGATCACTCAAATACCAGAAAAACACCCCCACCCACCTTGGATAAAGGGAAGGGCATCATGGGGCATAAACCTAACACCACCATGACTGAGAATAGGGTCAAGTGTTTCCAATGTCAAGGCTATGGCCATTTTAGAAAAGACTGTCCCTCAAGAAAAACGCTGACTATTATGGAAGCAGAAACATAAGAGAAGAAAGGGTTAGTGGAGTGTGATGAGGATGAGGTCCTGGAAGAAGAGGAGCCCCCTAAGGAAGAGTCAGACCAAGCCATGGTCCTAGCACATCCTAACACGGGTGATAGTTTGATGTTGTGGAGGATTATGCACTCCCAACAGACACATTTAGAAGAGGACTAGAGGTCACTCATCTTCAAGATCATCTGTACCATCCAAGGGAGGGTGTGTAACTTGATTATTGATGGAGGGAGCTGCACCAATGTAGCATTTGTTAGTATGGTAAGCAAGCTCAACTTGAGCACTCAGCCCCATCCACAACCCTACAAGCTTATATGGTTAAACAAGGGAGATGAAGTCGGGGTAAACAAGCAACGTTTGGTGTCTTTTTCAACTGGGAAGGTATACTAGGATGAGGTCTCTATGATGTAGTGTCAATGGATACCAGCTATTTACTCTTAGGCACACCATGGGAGCTTGATAAGAGCTCAGTGCATCAGGGAAGAAAGAATATCTATACCTTCAAGCAGGGAAGCAAGAAGATCACCCTAACTCCCATACCACCAAACCAGAAGAACTATGGGAGTCCTAAAATGACTGAGGATATTAGTGGCGTCTTATTTCTGTCTGAGGCAGGTATGGTGAAGGAGTTCAAGGAGGAACAACCTGTGCTAGTCTTGTTATCAAGGGAGATTCATGAGGGTAAGCAAGCTGAAGTTCCCATAGAAGTTGAACCATTGATAAGCCAGTTTAAGGATATGTTCCCTGAAGATTTGCCTAGTTGTCTACCTCCCTTGAGAGGGATTGAGCATCAGATTGATCTTGTGCAAGGATCTTTACTCCCTAACAGGCCCGCATATAGGTGTGACCCTAAGGCAACTCAGGAGCTGCAGAGTCAAATTGATGATTTGATGGGCAAAGGGTTTGTAAGAGAATCTTTGAGCCCTTGTGCAGTACCAGCTCTACTAGTGCCCAAGAAAGATGGCACTTGGAGAATGTGCATAAATAGCAGAGCTATCAACATTATCACAGTCAAATACAGGTTTCCCATACCTAGACTGGATGATATTGTAACACCCCGTAACTTTTAATAGTTTATTTAAATAGCTAAGCTCAAGTACGGAATAATAATTTCTCAAATATTATGATTTTAGAAGAGAAACGTGAAATCTAAAAACTCTTGTAGCTTCCGAAACATTCATTGTAAGTTACGATTTTTCATTCCCGCTTAACTTTAATCCGGCTTCGTATTTTGGCCCGTGAATCTTCATTCGGACTCCGATTAAGGCGAAACAAAAGCCTAAATTTTTTATTTTTCCAAGCCCGACGCAATGGTAATATTTTCAGTTGCCATTAATCATCCCAAAATTCTAGACCTGCTCGGTTGTTGCTCTTGCCTTCATAAAATCTATTATGGGCACTCAAACTACTCTTATGCTTGTTCTTATAAAACCAATAAAAATATATTCACCCATCCTCTATTATTGAGTAAAGGTGGTTGATTCTTTACTCAATTTTACCCCAAGACAAGAGTCACATGTCTCTTACATTTTTCTTACACCTCGTCATTGTTAATGCTTTTCATCACCTTTCACTTGTCCATCAAGTGGACCTTTGTAATGAAAATTTAGCTTTGAATGCTCAAATGATACGCAAAGTTTGAGAATAAATGAAAGAGGGTAGTCTTCATATTTACTCCCACTGAGTAGGGCAGTTTTATTTTTATAATGCTTCGGGTGACTTGGATCTCGAAGACTGAAACTTAGGAAAGTGATTGTCGAGAGGAAACGTCATCTAATTTTCATCTTTTATAAGTTGATGTAACAAACTCTTAATACATTCCAACCTTATTTTAATGTAATTCAATAATCAAACTTTGTATTATGTTTTAACATCCAGGTTTTATGAAGCAACTCATTCTGAGTTGACGGTTTTAAAATTTTACTGATTTTTGTGACTTAGTATTTATTCCGCATTTTTGTTATTTAAGTCATTGGAGAACCTGGGTTGTTACTGTGGGAAATATCAGTATATTTCAACATGAAATTTAAGGATTATAACGAAATTAAAATATATGAAATACGAGTCATAAACGAAAAGCATAAAGATTAGAATCAACCTTTGGTCCTAGCAATATGCCTAAGAACAAATATCGAGATCGATATTCTCCTAATCGTTTCACCCAAGATATTCTGAGAAGTGCCTTTTCTTGTGCTAGAAAGAATACCAAAATTACTGCTAATTTTGTTGTAAAGTTATTGTAATTGTGATGATGTGAAAGTAGAGAAGAAGAGTTTATATAAAACTCTCCTCCTCACCTATTTGGAATGTCCAACTAGTAGTAGAGTAGAGGGAGGAGTCTTCCCTCTTTTTCTTCTACTTGTTTTAGGAAGTGGAGTCAAGATAGGAGTCTTCCCTCTTTTATTTATTTAATGTATAATATGTGTATGTATTATTATTGTTATTTGTCACATATTAATAAGTCCATTAAACATTTTGTAGTTGATTTATTAATACCGGTCTGACAACATTTATTATGACAATATCATATAATATATATGTCAATTATAAATATCGTATATTTATAATTTGCTAATTAAATATAACAGTTTATATTTAATTACGAATTAACATTTAATTCGTTTAAGCTTACATTATTTAATCGTATTAAATAATTACATTATATACATTAATTAGATATAACAGTTTATATTCAATTACGAATTAACATTTAATTCGTCTCAGCTAGTATTATTTAATCGTATTAAATAATCGTATCATCATTACATTGACTAACCTTTTAGTCATATACATCGACTAACCTCTTAGTCATATAAGGCATCAATATGATTATATTTTTTCATATAATCATATCTTCCAAAATACATCCTTTAGGTGTCACTTTTAGGGACCAGTTGATCACCGCCATTAAAATGACAATAACGTCAAACTTCTAGCAAGCCAACCGTTATCCATAAACGTTAATCAACTGATAAGAATACTAAGTATACCTTGTGAACCTGTAAGAGATTTATACACGTTATCACACTAACTGTGGAGGACACTAGCTCCAACAATCTCCCACTTGTCCTCACAAGTATATGTGCGATAACCGATTCTCATATCCAAAATTTCTCCCACTCAATGTAAAACAATTTGCAAAGTCCGTATTCACAAAGGTCGTATATTACATGTGCAAAGTCCGTATTCACAAAGGTCGTATATTACATGTGATCTATATCAGAGTGGTGTTTCCAGCTAGAGAGTAACTTAACTGATAAACGAATCATTATTCGAGCATGGCCATGCATTTCAGTTACAACTCCTCGAGTGGCCCTGAGAAATAACAAAACCTGATAAAGGTTGAATATTTTCTTCAACTCAAATCCTGCAGATACAAGCACAGTATGAAATGAACCAGTAAAAATCTGCTCAGCCTCCTGTTATGGTCGACCATGAGAAAGAAACCAAAGTCACCCAAAAACTGCCTTAATCTCAAGAGACAGTCGATAGTCAAAAGAATCGACTCTAGGAACACTATGGACGCCCAATCCACGACCTGGCACCGAATGTTTTTAAACATTTACGACTCCATAATGTTGTCACGATGTCCTACGAGGTATCTTTATAACTCGTATCTGTGATCGATCAGTCAACCGTTTGACTTATGGCTTGTTGAACCCACCATCAATCAACTTCACAATATAATTGTTAGAGTTATCAGCTCATGTGGGCGATTACGGACCAAACAAATATAATGTAATTCAGTTCACTTTGTGGCGTTCAATGTTGTCGTACAATCCACATGAAAAACAAAATATGAAACAATACGATGATGTTATGAATAGTATTTTAAAAAGAGACATATATCTAATACATATAAGCAGCTACTACAACTCAAGAACACGTTTAATTCCCATGGAAATAATGTGCCCTTCATGCTTATCATATTTTAATGGTTTAGTGAGAGGGTCCGCGATGTTGTCATCCGAAGCAATCTTGTCTATCACTATCTCCTTTTGCGCCACGTAATCTCGGATCATGTGAGCCTTCCGAAGTACATGTCTAGACTTGTTGCTAGTCTTAGGCTCCTTAGCTCAGAAGATGGCACCTCTATTATCACAATAGATGGTGATTGGGTCATTCAAACTAGGAACTACGGTTAGTCTTTGTAAGAACTGACGCATCCATATAGCTTCCTTTGCAGCTTCCGAAGCGGCATAGTACTCGGACTCAGTTGTAGAATATGATATAACACTTTGTTTGGAACTTTTCCAACTGACCGCAGCGCCATTAAGAGTAAAGACGAATCCAGACTAAGATTTCGAGTCATCTCGATCCGTTTGGAAGCTAGCATCCGCGTAACCGATTGCGCATAGCTTAGTATCTCCTCCATAAGTCAATACCCAATCCTTAGTCCTTCGTAAGTACTTAAGGATATTTTTAATAGCCATCCAGTGTGTTTCACCTTGATTGCCTTGGTAACGACTCGTCATACTCAATGCATATGCCACGTCTCGACGTGTGCATATCATGGCATACATGATCGATCCTATGGCTGATGCATAAGTAACACGATTCATGCGCTCGACCTCTTCCGATGTCTTGGGTGCCTGAGTTTTACTCAAATGCATCCCAGAAATCATTGGAAGGTGCCCCTTCTTGGAGTTGGTCATGCTGAACCTTTCAAGAATCTTATCTATATAAGACTCCTGACTGAGTGATAACATCCGTCGTGATCTATCTCTATAGATACGGATCCCTAATATGCGTTGTGCGTCGCCCAAATCTTTCATCTGGAAATGGTTCTGTAACCATACTTTTACCGAAGATAAGAGAGGAATGTTATTCCCAATCAAGAGTATGTCATCGACATACAATATCAAGAAGACAATCTTACTCCCACACGACTTGACATATAAGCATGGTTCCTCGACCGATCGAGTGAAACCATTCTCTTTTATCACTTGGTCGAAACGATGATTCCAACTCCGAGATGCTTGCTTAAGTCCATAAATGGATCGCTTAAGCCTGCACACTTTCTTAGTATTTTTAGGATCAATGAAACCTTCGGGTTGTACCATGTACAATTCCACCTCCAAATAACCGTTTAAGAAGGCATCCATCTGCCAAATTTCATAGTCATGAAAAGCGGCAATCGCTAAGATTATCCGAATGGAACGCAGCATAACTACGGGTGCAAAGATTTCATCATAATGCAATCCTTGCACTTGAGTGAAACCTTTGTCCACTATTCGTGCCTTATAGGTGTCTGGTTGTCCTTTTACAGAATGCTTTATTTTATAAAGTCATTTGCACTGAAGATGTCGTACCTTATCAGGCAAATCAACAAGATCCCAAACGTCATTCTCATTCATGGAGTCCATCTCGGATTGCATGGCTTCAAGCCATAGCTTAGAGTCGGAACAGGTCATGGCACCTTTATAGGTAGCGGGTTCGTTACTCTCTAGGAGCAAAATTTCATCTCTATCATTCTCCTCGACCATACCAATGTATCTGTCTGGAGAAATGGAGACTCTACCCGGCCTTCTAGGTTCCTGAGGAATATTAACCGTAGCAGAAGTTGAAGGAACATCTTCCTCCATCGGTTGCACGGTTATTGGTTCTTGAATCTCCGACAGATCGAAGGTTCTATTACTTGACTTGTTCTCGAGAAACTCTTTCTCTAAGAACTTCGCACTAGCCGCAACAAAAACTCGATGTTCGGTAGGCGAATAGAAGTAATGACCAAACATTCCTTTTGGATAACCAATAAAGTATGTCTAAACCGATCGCGGGCCGAGCTTATTCTCGTGTCTCCACTTGACCGTTCCCTTCCATTTCTCATATGGTGTCTTGTCTATAGCTTTAGACGGACTTCGGTTAAGTATAAGAGCAGCTGACAAAAGAGCAAAACCCCATAGTGAGTCAGGTACTACCGTGTGACTCATCATGGATCGAACCATATCAAGTAATGTTCAATTTCTCCGTTCGGACACACCATTTAATTGAGGTGTTCCAGGTGGAGTTAACTGTAATACTATGCCACAGTCTTTAAGGTGTTGATCAAACTCATTTGAAAGATATTCGCCACCACGATCTGATCGTAGTGCTTTAATCTTTCTTCCCAGTTGGTTCTCAACCTTATTGTGGAATTCCTTAAACTGTTTAAAGGACTCACTTTTATGCTTCATTAAGTAGACATATCCGTATCTACTCAAATCATCCGTGAAAGTGATAAAATATCTATAGCCGTCTCTTGCGTTGATTGACATAGGTCCACATACATCAATATGTATGAGTCCTAATAGGTCAGTAGCACGCATTCCAACACCTTTGAAGGAAATTCGAGTCATTTTGCCGATAAGACATGATTCACACGTGCCAAATGATTCGTAATCAAATGGGGAGATAGTCCCATTCTCAATGAGCTTCTTTACACGTTTTTCATTTATGTGTCCCATACGACAGTGCCATTGATAAGTTTGATCTTTGTCAACCACCTTTATTTTCTTATTATTCACATGTAATATGTCTGTGGTTTGATCTAAGATATAAATGCCATTCATGGAAACTGCTTTGCCTTAAATCATTTCATTTAAAGAAAAAATACATCTATTGTCTTTTATTGAAAATTAAATACCGTCTTTATCAAGCACATAAATTGAAATAATGTTCAAAGATAAACTGGGTACATAGTAACAGTTATATAAATACAACTCAAATCCACTCGGGAGTTGGATTACATATGTTCCCATTGAGACTGCAGCAACTTTTGCTCCATTCCAGACTCGCAGATCCACATTACCCTTTGCGAGAGGTGTGATGTTTTTTAGGCCATACAAATGATTACAGAGATGAGAATCACAACCTGTATCAAGTACCCAAGTTCCGAAACTTGCATGGTTAATCTCAATCATATGAATAAAAGATGACATACCAACAAGACTGACACGGCCTGCTTTTATGTCTTCACGGTACACGGGACAGTTCCTCCTCCAATGCCCAGTATTGTGGCAATAGTGGCACTCAATGTCATTGTCCTTGCTCTTTGCCTTACCATGTGAGCTACTAGTCTCACCAGGCCCACTCTTACCCTTTCCTGACTTCTTAAACTTTGGCTTCCCTACAATTAGGTCGCCGTGAGCCTTGCCCTTACCATTGTTCTTATTGGAAATCATGAGAACATCTTGCTTCATGCTCCCACTCAATTTCAGATCCTTCTCGGTCTGTACGAGAAGTGAGTGTAGCTCATGAAGACTTTTCCTCATGTCATTCATGTAGTAATTTGCCCTGAAAAGGGCAACATCATCAAGTGCAATCAAGTGCCTCCAGTTTCTCGACATTCTCAATCATATCAAGAATGTGTGGGCCAACCGGTTGGCCCTTCTGGAGTTTCTCCTCAAAGAAACGACAGGTATGCTCATAAGTAACGATTCTCGGTTCTTTTGAGAATTCGTTAGTGAGCATGGTGAAAATCTTATTTGCACCTTGGGCAATGAAGCGTCTTCGCAAATTGGTTTCCATTGAAACGATGAGTACGTTCTTTATCGCACCCACTTTCATAATGAAGTCACTATAAGCAAGTGATTCGTTAGCTCTTGCATTGGGGCCTGGGTTTGGCGGTATTGGCTCAGTCAAGAACTTGAGTTTGCCGTCAGCAATGGTTGCATTCTGTAATGCCGCCTCTCTGTCCGCAATGTTGGACCCATCACTCTTCAGTCGTGTGGACTGATTCATGTGGTCCATGAAAGTTTTAAGCCAGGACTCGCGTGCGAGTGTGGCACTTGGCATAGGGACATCATTATGGCCAGCCATTTGTTATAGCAGTATTATCAATATAAGACGAATTATACACTGCGAAAAAGAAGAAAAATATAATAATAAGCATACTCATCGATATGATTTAAGTCTAGTGCAAAACTTGTTTAATGCGAAGACTCTAGCATTTATACAATTGACCTCCCTCAAGAATTATATAAATGATCCCAAGACTCAATTATCTGTAAATTGATAAGCCAACCACTTGGCTAATTCTACCTTTAGAATTCTTGGTCGATAAAATTTATCTTTAGTCCCTCATGATCACGAGAAACTCTTCGGATTATAATGTTGAGGTAAAATAAGTCAACACTTATTACTTACCCAATGTAGAAGGGGTCATATGGAGAGTAAGGTCCTATATGCCTACCGACGAAGAAGGGATTCATAGTAGTTTGGCCTATAAAGACTAGTCTCAATTTTAGGTTTTAGAGGAAGATCCCATACAACTTTATTTTAATTCATTTTAAGTAAACGAATATCTAGCATGCGAGAACGAATAAACTGAGATGATAGCTTAAAATTCGTGTGACATCTTTATGTCCATGATATCTAACATCGAAACTATATGAGTCAATTTTCATGCAATTTTAGTAGTAGGTGGTTTGGTTTAGGCGAAATATGATGCACTAACTATCATGTGAAGAAAAGCAACAAGAACAAAAAATACGCAAAATTACAAAGTCCTAGTGTGGCCTATCTACCAAAATGAACAAAATACAACTTTGGAATCCATCCAAATTGGACCCTAAAAGCTTGTCTTGATGTTCCATCTTGGTCCATGTAGCGGGAGTGAGCACTCTGATCTCCATCTTTAGTCTTCTCAAAATACATTTAATAAATTACAAAATATAAACCTATTTACATTCTAATTTAAAAAACATAACTTCAAAGAAAATAAGAGGAGATTCGAGATCTCAAAATTACATCAAGATCGTGTTTCCATCATTACGAAAACATAATCAACTAAGCCCACGCTAGGTAATAAAATTACAACAAATTGCAAAAATACGTAAATAAACCATTCAACAAATCATTCAACAAAATAAAATGCATCAACAATAAATTAATCATTCAAGACATAATTCCTTAATTATGTAGAGTAACTTATCCAAACCACCTATTTTAAAATGATCAAAATTATGTGACAATTCCTTAATTACTCACAATAATTCCAATCAACCATAATCCAATTTTAATTCATATCTTAATATTCAACTAATCATAATTGATTTGAACATCATTAAAATTAATCAATCATGATGCAAAACAACAATTTGTCATCATGTATACCGAAAATATATAGCAAAAACAAATGTTCATTAACATTCAAAACAATTTCCATTTACATTTTAATTTAATCCTTATTAAATTAAAACATCTACAAATTTATCATATTGTCATCTTAACATATTAAAACAACAATATCAATAAATCAAATGAAAACAATAATAAAAAAAACAAAAAAAAAACATCACGGTCGGAAAAAGAAAAAAAATACAAGGCTGATTTTTTATTTTTTTTTCTAAAATTGTATCGAAATTTTTTTTTCATCATTCATGAAAAATCATATAAAATAATTTCGTAGCCTTGGCTCTGATACCACTTGTGGGAAATATCGGTATATTTTAACATGAAATTTAAGGATTATAACGAAATTATAATATATGAAATACGAGTCATAAACGAAAAGTATAAAGATTAGAATCAACCTTTGGTCCTAGCAATATGGCCTAAGAACAAATATCGAGATCGATATTCTCCTAATCGTTGCACCCAAGATGTTCTGAGAAGTGCCTTTTCTTGATGCTAGAAAGAATACCAAAATTACTGTTAATTTTGTTGTAAAAGTTATTGTAATTGTGATGATGTGAAAGTAGAGAAGAAGAGTTTATATAAAACTATCCTCCTCTCCTATTTGGACCGTCCAACTAGTTGTAGAGTAGAGGGAGGAGTCTTCCCTCTTTTTTTTCTACTTGTTTTAGGAAGTGGAGTCAAGATAGGAGTCTTCCCTCTTTTATTTATTTAATGTATAATATGTGTATGTATTATTATTGTCATTTGTCACATATTAATAAGTTCATACAACAGTTTGTAGTCGATTTATTAATACCAGTCTGACATCATTTATTATGAAAATATCGTATAATATATATGTCAATTATAAATATCGTATATTTATAACTTGCTAATTAAATATAACTGTTTATATTCAATTACGAATTAACATTTAATTCGTTTAAGCTTACATTATTTAATCGTATTAAATAATTACATTATATACATTAATTAGATATAATAGTTTACATTCAATTACGAATTAACATTTAATTCGTCCCAGCTGGTATTATTTAATCGTATTAAATAATTGTATCATCATTAAATTGACTAACCTTTTAGTCATATACATCGACTAACCTCTTAGTCATATAAGGCATCAATATGATTATATTTTTTCATATAATCATATCTCTCAAAACACATCCTTTAGGTGTGACTTTTAGGGACCAGTTGATCACCGCCATTAAAATGACAATAACGTCAAACTTCTAGCAATCCAACCGTTATCGATAAACGTTAATCAACTGATAAGAATACTAAGTATACCCTGTGAACATGTAAGAGATTTATACACGTTAGCACACTAAATGTGGAGGACACTAGCCTCCAACAGTTACAGATATGTTAGATGAATTGAGTGGGTCCAGAGTCTTCTCAAAGATAGACCTCATGCAAGGCTATCATCAGGTGAGAATCAGGGATGGTGATGTGACAACCCTCAAAAATGCGGAAATATAAAACATACAAGCATGTGAATTTTATAGCGGAAATACGGTATTTTAAAAACTTTTATACATGCAAGATAGAAAATTCGAGGAGTGTCAAAATATTACAAACTAAATAAAAATACCACAAGAGACGAAGTCTCTCCAAATGTTAACAAAGTAAAAGTGTTTAGCATACAAGCTAAAATCGTCTAGAGGTGTTTTAATCCAGGGACAACGCCCGCTAGCTCACACCCGAACCCAAAATGTCAAGCAAAAAGCCACCAATCAAGCAACCTGTTCATCCATGAAAAACATGAACGCCACAGTCAGTGGGGAGTAACTCCGGGTTCTCCCAGGCATATCACATTAAACGTACATAGAAGGAAATACAAAAGTAAAATCATGCATATATAGATATACATGTGAGATACGATAAGAATAGATAGGCAATTCGATAGATAAAGATAAGAGCATATGTAATACAAATCTGAATCCATCATGTTATTCAAAGACTCGGGGAAGACACTCTTAGGCAACCGAATACGCTCACTAGGGCTTGCATCTCACCGTTAGCGGTATAAGTTTGATAAGATTGAGACTCGACAAACAAACCATGCCAAGTCATGCGATGATCACAAAGAATCCAACATATTATCATCCATTCACGAACCCATACCTTGACGGTGCCCAATCATGCAATGACCATGAATAATATCATGAAATCACGCATTCAAAGACGACG
>JAIUZE010005804.1:0-70733 GCA_022085475.1 Heliosperma pusillum
GTGTTGTATCAGGGTCTTGGATGCGATGGGATCTTCGCATTTCTCTAGGTCTGCTCAGTCTAGGTTTAGGGTTGAGTCGTATCTTGGACATGTTTCTGAGAGGAACCTCTGAGCTAAGATATGTGCTTTGGATCTGGGCCATGTTATTAGTGTAACCGATGAGCCTAGATGTGTGCTTGGTATTTGGGCCATGTTACTAGAGTGACCGCTGAGCCTAAATATTTAAGTATATCCTACCTCGTGGTATAGACTCGAGTTACAGTCGACTATTGACGTCACTAAGAACTTGTGCCTGTTTGTAGAAGTATTGGTCTTTCATGTTTGTATGATTCTATGAGTTCTAGAAGGTGAGATGCAAGCCGGCTAGGATTGATAGAGTTTGGATTACCGATTGTTAACTGATTCACATGATTACGTGTTGATTAGGGTGTGAGTGTATCATGGCCATGTTTCTGAGAGGAACCTCTGAGCTAGCATACCTTCCCTACCTCGAGTTATATTTTATTATCGGTTTCACATGATAGCTTTCACGTGCTAGGTTATATGTTAGTTATTGTTTCATAACATGAAAAGCATATCATATATGTTTAAGTTTTGTATTTTCCATATACATTGCTTTTATGTTATTCATGTTTCATTAAACTCGACATTTCGTGGCTGGGAGAACTCGGAGTTACTCCCCACTGACTGTGGCTTCCGTGTTTATATTTAATGCGGTCGAACAGGTGGTGATGCATATTTGGGGTACATTGACGAGCTAGCGAGCGAAGTATTTACCTTGGACCTATATTCGGTTCTTAGATTGTATATTATTTATACACTCTTTTATTTCCGTATTTATACGGGAGATATGTCTCCCGTCTTGTATATTTCTTATGTATAATATTATTTCCGTTTTGTAATGACCCTTTTTTTATTTATGACACCCTTCGTTATGTATTTAAATTATTTTTTTCTTTCCGCAAATTTGAGGGTGTCACAAGGTGCTTTGGGTAGGTCAGGTGCTTTTGGTTGGTGGGACAGCTGTGATTTGTTTTGAGCAGGACCACTAGTATTCAACACCCCCCTGCAAGCGGGAAGGTCAGATAGCATTCCGAGCTTGTGAAGCAAATACCAATGGTGTTGAGATGGGAGTATCTTGGTGAAGACATCAGCTACTTGTTCTGCTGTTGGGAGATACTTCAAATGAAGGAGTCCTTCAAGGATCTTGTCGCGAGTAAAGTGGCAATCAATCTCTATGTGCTTCGTACGCTCATGAAAAACTGGGTTCTTGGCTATGTGAAGAGCACTATGATTGTCACAATGCAATGTGACAGGTGTGAGGTTACAGAGGCCCATTTCCGCAAGCAATCTTACGAGCCATGTTATTTCTGCCGAGGCTTGAGAGAGAGCTCTGTATTCTGCCTCAGCAGAAGACTTGGAAACAGTACTCTGTTTCTTGCTCTTCCAGCTGAGGGGAGACTGTCCTAGCTGGATGAGCCAGCCATTAATGGACCTGCGAGTGATGGGACAAGCGGCCCAATCAGAATCAGCAAAGGCTTGAAGAGTGAGATGATGACAACCTTGAAGTAGAATCCCCTGTCCAGAAGTACCCTACAAATACTTCAGGACATGGTGGGCAGCCTGAACATGAGAAGTAGTGGGAGCATGCATAAACTGACTCCATGTCTGAACGGCAAAGGACAAGTCTGGTCTGGTGTGTGTCAAGAAATTGAGTTTGCCAATGATCATTCTGTAATAACTGGGGTCTTGATAGGGAGTCTGGTTGTCAGAGTCAGGTTTGTAGTTGATTGGCAAAGGAGTAGCAGTGCCTCTCGCTTGTAGAAACCCAGTTTGTTGTAAGAGTTCATTTGTGAACTTTTTTTGAGTAAGGATCATCCCCTTAGGTACAAAACTTACTTCAATGCCAAGGAAATAATTTAACTTTCCTAAATCTTTGATGCCAAAGGTGAAGTGCAAAGCTTGTTTGAGAACTTGAATGTGATGAGAATCAGACCCAGTAACAATTATGTCATCAACATAAACCCCAAGGATGGTTATATTCTCATTCTCTTTTCTGATAAAAAGAGAATAATCATTTTTTGATTGTACATATTAAAGACTCCCAGGGAACTCACTTAGCTTAGAGAACCATTGTCTGGAGGCTTGTTTAAGGCCATATAACGATTTCTTTAGCCTACAAACTTGGTTGGTAGGGTTGGGCATTCCCTCTGGTAGTTTCATGTAGACTTCTTCAGCTATGTCTCCATGGAGGAAAGCATTGTTGATGTCCATTTGAAACACATCCCAATCTCTATGGACAGCAACACAAATTAAGGCTCTTATGGTTGTCATTTTTACCACTGGAGAAAATGTCTCTTGATAATCAATTCCAGACCTTTGATTGCAACCACGAATTACAAGTCTAGCCTTGTACCTTTCAAGGGTTCTATCAGAATTTAGCTTGACTTTGAATACCCATTTGGAAGATATTGCCTTTCTTCCTGTTGGTAAATTTGTTAGTTCCCATGTATCATTTTCTTGAAGGGCCTTGATTTCTTGTTTCATGGCTTTTATCCAATGTTCATTGGTAGAAGCCTCTTGATAATTGGAGGGCTCACTATAGGAGATCATTTGATTGATTTGTCCTTGTGCAGGTTTAGGAAGGGTATCAAATTTGACAAAATTACACCAGTGGGTTTGTTGGGATTGTTTTTGACAAGAAGAAAATTGAGAAGAGTGTGGCAATTCTACTGCATAGTCATTCAGATATGCAGGAGGTCTCCTGATTCTGCTGGTAACAGGTATTGAAGTTGGTAAAGGGGCAACATCATTGTTAATGGGATCAGAGACATTAGTCTCCTTAGGTGTGACACTTGTGGGTTCAGACATTCTTGTTTCATTTTCTTCAATAAGATCATTCTCATCATTATGAAGATCAGAGTCACCAAAGAAAATAGGGTTTGGCATGCCTTGAGGGGGAGATGGCATGCTATCATGGTTAAAATGTTTGGACAAGTTTGTTGTGTGAAAGGGGAAAACATTTTCATGGAAGGTCACGTCCCTACTATGAAAGACCTTTTGTGTTTCCAAATCCAAAACAGTGTATGCCTTTTTTCCATTTGGATATCCAAGAAAAACACAGGGAGAAGCCCTTGGTTGGAACTTATCTCTTCCCCTTTTAGAGGTAGCCACAAAACATAGACATCCGAAACATCTAAGATGATTATAGGAGGGAGTTTCTTTATATAAAATTTTGAGAGGGGCCTTGTTATGTAAGACAGATGAAGGCATTCTGTTAATGAGGTAAGTAGCTGTTAGGAGACATTCCCCCCAATACTGAACAGCGACATTGGCCTGGAAAAATAAGCTTCTTGCAGTCTCAAGAAGGTGCTTGTGTTTCCTCTCGACCACCCCATTTTGTTGAGGTGTGTCAACACACGATGTTTGATGTTGTATGCCTTTAGACTCATAGAATGTTAATGCTTGGACTTCAACAAACTCATACCCATTATCACTTCTAATAGTTTTTACATGTGCCTGAAATTGGTTCTCTATGTAAGTTATGAAGGCTTTAATCATAGGTAGGGCATTGCTTTTATGTCCGAGGAGATGTGTCCATGTGGTTCTAGAGAAATCATCAACAATGATTAGAACATGTCCAGAATGAGTGGATGTGTGATATGGTCCCCATAAATCAACATGTAATAAATCAAAAGGACTCTTGGAATTAGAATTGCTGCTAGGAAAAGACATTCTATGAAGTCTAGCTTTAGGACAAATTTGGCAAATAGATTTAGTTTGTTGCTTACAATCTCTTATTACAGGAAATAGCTTTAAATTAGCAAAAGGAACATGGCCTAATCTACAATGCCATCTATCTAAAGAAATAGAAGCACTGGCAGCATTGGCGCATGTCTGATTTTGGTTTGAGGCAGCAACTTTGGTGTTGTTTGTGGGCTTGAAGTCAGCAAAATAGAGGCCATTTCTTTGTCTACCAATGTGTGAGAATTTGGTCATGGATGGAACCTGGATAAAACAATGGTTAGGAGTGAAGACAATGGATGTGGAAATGTCTTTGGCTAATTGGCTAATGGATAAGAGGTTGAATTGAAAATCAGGCACATATAAAACATTATTCAAAGTGATATTAGGCGTAAGTTTAATGACTCCAATACTAACAACCTTAGCCTTACTTCCATTGGGTATAGTTATAAAGGAAGGTTCTTTCAGTTTGGCATAAGTATGGAAAAATTGTAAATTAGGTGTCATGTGGCTGGAAGCTCCACTATCAATGATCCATTGATGTTTCAAATAATTATCAGGGATTTGAGAACTACCTGCCATCATAGCAAGTCCATAATTAGGTGATTTCAGATTGAATTTGTTCAAGTCTTGCAGAATCTGCTCATACTCCATGTGACTGTTTGTATTAAAGGATTCGCTAAGCTCTGGTCCTTTGTTGACAGTAGCAACAGCAGCCACCCTTCTGTTTCCCCTTAGTTCAGGATGGAGAACATAGCATCTTGATTCACTATGTCCATCCATTTTGCAATGATCACAATGATAGTTGTTTTTCTTGTATGGGACTTCATTCCTGTTGTTCACGCCCTTATTGGCATAGTTTCCATTTCCCTTGTCATTTCTGAAGTTGACATTGCCACCAATGTTTCTGTTGCTGTTGTAGGAATTGTTTCTGTTGTTGTAGAAATTTCTGCTATTGTTGTTCCAACTCTTAGAGGCCATAGTAGAAGCTTCTAGATTTAAGACATTGTGAGAAGAGATTTCCCTTTGCTTCTCTTCCTGAATCAGTAGAGAGCAAACTCCATTGATGTTGGGAATGGGTTCCATCATCAAAATCTGTCCCCTGATAGTATTATAACCATCATTGAGTCCCATCAGAAATTTTATGACTCTTTGATCTTCCTCATGCTTAGTAATTGCCTTATATGCTCCATAAGTGCACCCACAAGTACACTTAGGCATAGACCAGATATTTCTGATTTCCTCCCAGGATTTTTTGAGTTTGGTAAAATAGGCTGAGATGGAGTTGGAACCCTGAGATATTTGGTTTAAGTTATCCTGCACCTGATATAGCTTAGCACCATTATATTGCTCAAATCTCTGCTCCAACTCTTCCCAAATCTCCTTTGCAGTATCAGTAAAGAGAACACTAGCCTTAATTTCTTCAGTAACGCTACATAGAATCCATGAGATAACCATGTCATTGCACCTGTCCCATTATCTTATTTTAGCAGCATCAGTAGTAGGTTTAACAACATCTCCATTTATGAAGCCAATTTTGTTCTTAGCGGAAAGAGAGATTAACATGGACCTTTTCCATGAACCATAACCATCACCATTAAAGGGAACACTGACAAGGGACAGGATATTAGTGTCAGCAGGGTGAACAAATAAGGGATTGGACGCTAAGTCCTGGTTTGAATTGGTACTCTTATCAGCCATAATGAGGGAAAAGAAAAGATAGCAACTTTAACCAGAAAACAGGGCACAACAGGAAAAACAACAGTAAGAATGAAAAGGACAGAAATCACCTGGTGAAAGAATTTAAGAGACGGATTTCAACCCGCTCTGATACCATGATAAAGTTTGAAGTAAAGATCCATGATAAAGATTGAATTTTGATGAGAAATAAAACAGAGGAATGTAGAGAGTTTTGAATGTTGTATTGATTGATTGTTATTACTATTACACTGTTGCGGCTGATACAAGGAGAGTATTATATAGAAAATAGAATAAGACCTAGAGCAGTAAAGCATGTACAAAATGGGCCTAGGGAATTGGGCACATCATTGTTTTACGTTGGATCAGGTGCTTTGGGTAGGTCAGGTGCTTTTGGTTGGTGGGACAGCTGTGATTTGTTTTGAGCAGGACCACTAGTATTCAACAGGAAATTATATGGATGTTGGTTGTTTTCATGCGAGAAGACACTTAGGTGTTAATTTATGAGAGAAGGATTTTCATAGAAATTGTAGATATGAGTCTTTTGATTTGTTATAAAGGAGAAAAGGGCCATCCTCACTATGGAGGCGGCTAGAGAGTAGAGAGGGTGGTAAAATTTATATGAGGTTTGTTAATGAGTAGGGTTTGTAATTTGTTAAATCGAGCTATGGGCCATTATGATGGGTTTTTAAGGTTTTTGGGTTTTTCCAGACCGATGGAATGGGCTTGGCCCGTATTTTGGTTGGTAATAAAAATGTAACCTAATCTATGTTAATTCAATATTTAATTAATTTGTCATATACAAATCAGTGAGTCTTCCTTAAGACGTATTATCCGCGCTTAATTAATTTGTCATAATATGGACTCTTTTCGATTCTTTAAAAATGCTTCATTTACTTTTTGAACAAAGATTAATGTTGTGAGTGGACTAATGACTACGATGAATCTCACACATAAAATAAATTGCTTTTAGTTACAAATATATACCCAGGATGAAAATATGCTAATTCTAATGAATTGGCTAAAAATGGATACAAATACTCATTTAAGTTGGATATTATCAGTCTTAAGCTTAAGACGGGTCAAAAACATACAAATCACATGGCAAGTTGCCGTGCTTTTGTCCTTATTCACCTCATGTGGTAGTATTCGATCCGTTTTAAGATTTAAGACGTATAGTCTGTATAAAGCATCACTTACTGAAAACCAGAATACGTGGCACTTCTAAAGAAGCAAGGGAGTATAACCTTTAATTGTGCAGATAATAAAAATCAATCTGAACATGTATACAACGCAACAACACTAGATTAAACCTACACTAATAATCGTGTTCCATTGTCTGATATTACCAATGGTAATTTTCTTACTTTACCTTAAACATATAATATCATATATTTTGTATTTATTCCCAAAACTTCAATAATTTTGTCTTAATTTCCATTCGTGTTATTTTCATTTTATATGTGTGAATTACAATTTTTTTAAAGTTGATCGAGGAACAAGATGATATATCGCAAGCTTAGTTAACAACATGATATATCGTACTACGACTACTCAATTTAGGATCACGTGTGATTAGAGCCACAATCTTATCACACAATCATAAGGGCGACAAAGTGCATATTGCGCATATCACACTTACTCCATCAAATTCCAATAGTTTAGAAGTTATATTACAAATTAATTATGATAGTACATATATCATGTTGTTAACTAAGCTTGCGATATATCATGTTTGCGATATCAAAACATTTAAAACATGATAATAATAAAACTAAGCTTGCGATATTAAAACATAAAATAAAGTTAGATTACAAACATAAAATAAACATGATAATAATAAGAAGTTATATTACAAATTATTTAGTACGTGTATAAAGAAATTGTTTAGAAGTTATATTACAAATTAATTATGATAGTACATTATTAAAAAGAAAAATTATCGAATATGTTTACGTTTGTTATGTTTTGATATATTATGATATAAAAGTTTTATTATTATCATGTTTTAAATTCGTCTAATATATACAAAGTTGCTAACTGCAAATAAGATTACTATACGCATTAAAAATATTAAACATGACTTTAATTGAAGAGCAAATACTATGTATCACTTATTACATACTTTTTTAATAACAAAACTAAAACAACAACCCCGTGCAGTTTGCACGGGTTTAAAACTAGTATTGATATTAAACCACTAACAACACATAAAATTATTAATTTTAAATTTATTCATTTATATACAATTAATTATTCATCTAAAAAAAAGTTTACATCCAACTATAATAAACATAATAAAAATATGATAATTTTCATGAACCATTCTTACATTTATAATAAAAATGTCTTACCAATTGTAAAATTATTAGAAATATTCATTGTTATAATTATATATTGTATAAAAGTAGGGGTGGCAATCGGGTTAGTCGGGTCGGGTTTGGGTCGGGTCATGTCGGGTTCGGGTCGTATCGGGTTCGGGTCGTATCGGGTCAGACAACCCTTTCGGGTCGGGTCGGGTTCGGGTTCGGGTCGTTATCGGGTCGGGTCATTTTTGGGTCAAATGATACATCGGGTCGGGTCGGGTTTGGGTCGGGTCGTAATCGGGTCCGGTTATTTTTTCGCAATATTTCAATATTTTTCCATTAAATCTAGTTTTACATTATTATTTGGTTTAATTAATTCATTATTAAGTCAAACATATCAATTTAAACAATAAATCACTTTCATTTTGATCATTATTAAGGTTAATAATTGTCAGAGCGTCAATTTAATCGGGTCAATATCGGGGCGGGTCAATGTCGGGTCGGGTTCGGGTCAATGATTTTCGGGTCGTCAACGGGTTACGGGTTGTCATCGGGTCGGGTCGGGTCGGTTTCGGGTTGCAGTATTCTCAGGTCGGGTCGGGTCGGTTTTGCTCGGGTTTCGGGTCGGGTCACTCGGGTCGGGTCAGACTTGTCAGCTCTATATAAAAGTTACTATAAGGTTATAAAATTTGGCTTTATATTTGATTAATTGAATTATAAAATAAATTTTTGTGAAATATTAATGAAAAATCAAATATTTGGGTTTAATTTTACTTTTAGTTAAAGTTATGGGGCTTGATTATTACAAATGAAATTTAAGAGTACTAATTTCACCATTATTGTACAATATTGTGGGGAAGTAAATGAGAATTTATGGGCTTATGAAAAAAAATTGTATAATTATGACATTCTTCTATAATAAAAATGTCAAGTAACGCAAACTATTAATGCCAAGTGTTGATCCATGTGTACACTGATCTAAACGGCAAGATTTAAAGTAATGCCAATAGCTAGTACAACTTACTTGAAATTCTTAACTAGATTTTATACTTGTGAAATTCACGGGTGTATTTGAAGTTAACTAAGTGAGTTCAGCATAAAACATAGCCACATCAGTTTAGAATATTTTTTCATCTTTATTGTCTTTTGTTGAGTACAATGGCATGCAAAATGTTGATGAATTGTGTTCATATATTTTGGCAAGAAATAGAACAACACTTCTACTTTCAATTTCACATAAACTAAATACAAGTACTATATTAGATGGGTAATAGATGTAGTAACATGTGAATGTAGCATAAAACTACTTCCTTGAACGTTCAGAGATATGATATAAAATTAACTATGTCAAATAAATATTTGAAACATGCGTACAATATAATATAGTATGAAAGTACATGGTGGTACAAACAATGATAATGTCACAATTTAGGACTATTATTATATAAATTTGATAATGTTACAATTGATATTTACATTAGCTAACATAATTATGTATTCGTAAATGTACTACACTTTTCATTTTGCATATTCTTACCTTGCTCATAAACCCATTTTAGCCCACTTTGTTAGCTTATTTTGAACCTTGCATCCCTTAATTTTATATAATGATGAGTAGGTAGATTGAACTCTTTTTAACTTAATTAACTCCCTTACCCAAGAGCAGATCTCTTCTCTTGTTTTGTGTCTCATCTTTTGTTCCATTATTCTTCTTTGTGAGACATCATCAATTAAGATAAAATAACGACAATTTTTTTTTATCAAGTGAGGGATGATGTGTCGTAAGATAAAGACAATCAGATATGAGATATGACGCAAAAGTGGGACACATGATTTGAATTGCCCTAACCCACGTCTCGTCTTTTTAGCAAAACTCAAGAAATTTCAATCTTTATTTCGTGTCATCATAGGAGGACTTCAACGAGCACAAGGCGACAAGGCGAGATATAGGTGTAATACTCTGTATTTTATTTGGTGACTTGGTCGAGTAAGGGTTGCTTGGTACTTGACCGTATAAAGGGAGACTCAGTCGAGACACATGAGTGTACTCAGCCGAGTGTCCTAGGTGATACCTGGGTCTGTTTGGTGCTACTCAACCTAAATGAGTTTTCGTACTTGGAAGAGTGCGTGCCACACGACATAGTGGATTTTGGTACTCGACAAAGTGGGTGTTACTCGACAAAGTGAGTATTAATTAATACTCGACAGGGTGGGTTCCACTGCACGAGTGAGTTTTGGTACTCAGTCGAGTCGGGTCCATTTTCCAGCGTCTTTTCCGGTTTTCTTGTTTATTTAACTTGGCGTTTAGTGGTTCATATAGATAGCCTCTTGTGCCATCATAATCAATTTTACTCATTCCAAACACATTTATAAAACCCTATTTTCACCATAAAAAACATCTAAGCAGGAGATTACCAGATTTGACAAGAGATTGTTCATCTTTAACCCTTCAATTGGTAAGTTTAGTTTATTCTCTATCTATTTTGTAATATTATAGTTAGAAATCTTTATTCTATTGAATACTAGGAGAATTAGCACTAGAGTTTGAGGATTTTACTATTCTATTGAATTTTAGAAGACTTAACCCTAGAAATTGGGGGTTTGGAAAATTAATAGTAATTGGGCAATTGATTAAGGATAGAGTATAATTATATATTATTATGTTCATATAGGTGTCGATTCTGTAAAGAAGCGGTTTAATTGTTTGTCTTGAGGATTTTGCTAAAAGGTAGGAATTTTCTCTACTTAATCCTTGAGATTATGTGATGACAGTGATTTAATAGTAAAATTGTGATAATTTTTCTTAAAGATGTATTGATTGATGATGATTATTGAATGATTGAGATTGGTATTGTGTTGAGTTTGGCAATGGACTTGTTGTGGGGACCGTTATGGGTAACTGGGTTCCTAGGGGAGCCTCGTACGCGAAGGGCCGCCCAGATCTTCCTCTTATGGGCTTGCTACAAGGGGATGAAGACAATTATATTATGTGAGTGTGTTCGAGCACGTTCGTCTTGTGGTTTGAGTTCCACTTGATTGACGTGTGATTTGTAGCACGCTTGATTTTGTGCCATGGGATTTGTAACATGCACTGGTGGAGGACGAGCACGGTTGCCGTGTGACGATTTGGGGTCCTTATGTCCATTTGCGTGCCGGATATTGTGTGATTTGACTGTTAACTTGAGATGTTGGATGAGATATGATTGGATGCGATATCTTGGACATTGTCACATTTGAGGCGTTATTTGCGATTGATTATCCCTACTCGACTGTGTGGTTGACTATTTGTTTCATGCGTGTCAAACTAGTTTTACAACTATCTGCAATGATCCATTGATATTTTCGGTTAATGATGAGCAGTAAGACATTCACGTATATGATGATAAGGATGTTGTGGGGACATCGGGACGAGAGATGACTAGCCGAGAGCCTAACTTAGATTGTGACAGTTATGATATTAGATTTGTTTATATTTCGTTGCTAGGATAGTTTGGATTATGTAACTTTGAGAATTTTGGTTTGTATTTAAGTTTGTTTCTTAATTAGAGTTTTTGATATAGTGCCTCACGAAACCGAGTGAGTAGCATCCATATTTACCTTGGCCAAGTAATTGAGGGTGTTACTGTAATACTATGTACTATTTTAGGAGACTCGCCTGGGTACGAGGTTGGTACTCGACCAGGTGGGGCTGACTCCGTCGAGTCACTTGTGGTACTCGATCGAGTGAGGCAGGCCACTAGTTGGCATGCCACTGTTGTGGAGCACTCGGACCGAGTAGGTCTGAGACTCGGTTAAGTGAGTGCCACTCGATCGAGTGAGCCACTCGACGAGACTCGATCGAGTCGCATCAAGGTGGGAGGCTTTTGTTCGACTTTCTATTATTTCAGCCATATGTTCAAGGGTTACTATCTATAAATAAACTTTTAGCCGTCATTGTCACCTTATTGCATAGAAACTCACCCTATAACCACTACAAGAATATAGTGTATTAGCGACGGAAATTTTGCGACGGATATGTAATCCGTAGCAAAAACATACTTGAGACGGAATTTGCGACGGGAATTACTAGTTGCGACGGATATTCCGTCGCAGTTCATTTTCACATATGGCGCCCAACTTTTCACATGGCGGGAAAGTATGCGACGGAATTGCGACGGAATATCCGTCGCTTAATAAGATACTGCGACGGACTTGCGACGGATAGTCCGTCGCAGAGGTGAATAATTGACTGTCAAATTGACCAAACGTAGAAGACACGTGTTTTTTCTGCGACGGAATATCCATCGGAATACCTTAGTTTGCGACGGAATTGCGACGGAAAATCCGTCGCAAAGGTGAATAGATGACTGACACGTGTTTTTTCCTGCGACGGATTTGCGACGGAAATTCCGTCGCAGGGTCTTTTAAATGATTAACCTCGCGTCTCTTCCCCTTTACCGAAATCATAGGCACCCTGTTGCTACCTCAAACCCGACTCAGGGCACCCCAAGTTTCGCTACTAAGCTGTCAAAGGAGAATGCTGCACTTAGACAAGAGCGGGACGAGCAGGCTCAAAGGATTGCAGCTATAGAAGAGTACTTGAGTCAGGTTGCAAGAAATTCTACTCAAAACTGCAGAACTGGAGGTCCTAACCAGGGTCGAGACGACTTTGATGATGATAGGGGCGATAATGCTAGGTCCAACCCATTCACCCCTTTCCCTCCTTTCCCTCCAATCACTCCACTGACTTGAGTGATTAGTTAACTATTTGGTACTTTGAACCTTTTATTTGTAAGACTTTAATTACTTTTATGATATAAAATCAAAACTTTGTTCGGTTTTGTGTTACATTAGTAACTTTGTTGGACGCGTAACTGCTGGAAAACTTCTGTAATTTGCAGGTTTTTTGTCGTTTTAACGCGTATAAGGGGATGCAGGAAACAGGCATATCCTGGAAAATACAGGCTTTATTGCGACGGAAATTCCGTCGCAAACATTGACTGACTTACAGCCAAGTCAAACACAAAGTCAATAATTGCGACGGAAAGTCAAATTGTTGCGACGGAATTTCCGTCGCAAAAGTTGATTTTATGTTTGACTTGGCTCAACAGGTGGCAGTCAAGTCAAACATTCAGTCAACAGTTGCGACGGAAAGTCAACACTTTGCGACGGAAATTCCGTCGCAATTGTTGACTTTATGTTTGACCCCAATTCAAGTCAGTCAACTTTTGCGACGGAGACTCCGTCGCAAAAGCTTGACTATCCGTCGCAAATATGTGCGACGGAATAATCCGTCGCAATTACTACTGTTTGCGACGAAAATAAGCGACGGACACTATCCGTCGCAAATCCGTCGCAAATCAGTCTTTAGCGACGGAAATTCCCTATCTAGCGACGGAATAATCCGTCGCAACCCGAACTTTATTTTGTAGTGAACCCTAATATCATCTTATTATCATCTCAACAGAGAGATTACTATATCTTGTAGGAGATTGTTCATCTTTAATTTATCTTTCGGTAAGTTTAATCTATTACTCATCTATCTTGTAAGGTTATAATATTTATCTTTATCTTATTCATCTTTTTTGAGGATTAAACCTAGAATTTCGGGATTTTTTTATATTATTGAATCTTTTGAGATCAAACCCTATAAGTTGGGGGTTTTGGGAAAATTGATAGTAATTGGGCAATTGATTAAGGATAGAGTATATAATTATATATTATTTTGATTATATCGGTGTTGATTTTGTAGAATAGTGGTTTTGATGGCTTGTCTTGCCGGATTTGAAAAGGTACTTTCTCTACTCAATCCTTGAGATTATGTGATCATGTGATGATTATGATTATTTATTTGGATTGTCACAATGCTCATTGATATTGTGTGGTTAATGACGATGATTTGATGATTGATGTTGACATATGATGTTGAGTTTGACATTTGGACTTGTGATTTGGGGGCCGGTACGAGTAATCGGGTTCCTTAGGGCACCGTTACTCATAGGGCCGCCCGAATTCTTTGTCATAAAAAAACCATCAGCGAAATACACATTGTCTAAAAAGTGAGCAACCTCTTCATTGATCTTATTTTCCTAAATATCACTAACAATTTGGCTCATTTGGTTTGCAATGTTGTCGAACCTTGTGTTGTTAAGCTCGTTTTCCATCAACACCTTGTCTTCGAGTTCTTGGTCGGATTTTAGACATTTTCGACAATCTTGTTGGGATTTTAGCATCTCTTGTTGCTTTTCAAGATAGCTTGAAATATCTCGTTGATGCTCATATGAGGCTTATCATGGGTGGCATTGTCTCATTATGTTGGTATTGGGTTTGACAAGAATTTTGAAACTCCCATTCATATGTTTCCTTAGCCAAGTAAAGGAAAAAAATCCCGATTTTCTTCATAGTCAAACACATGCTTAAAATTTCCATCACTCAAATGATCGACACGAGTCAAAGTTTCATCATTCAACCCATCAATGACACATGACAAAGTTCCCAAGTTTGATAGTGGTAACGACAATAGAGACATAACCACCCAATCGATCGAAATATGCACAAAATAATTCATTCTCGAAGTGAGGAAAATTGAATTTAGTCATGTCATCAAACTAATTAAACAATAAAACAAATAATTGACTCCTAATATTTACAAGGACAAACGTACAAAGTTAAACCAAAAGTTCAAATTAGCTTTACCTTTGCTGTCTTCGCCGGCAATGGCACCAAAATGTGACAAGTATTTAATAGGGTCGTTAAACTAGCAAATTAACCTATCAAATTAGAATATTATAATACCTTAACTAAGAATTAACTAGACTCTAAACAAGTAGATAGTAAAGTGCAAGTAAATGGTCGAACCCAAAGGAAGGCGAAGGTAAAACTAATATAGACTTCGACTCTTGTAAATTACTAATTAAACACTAATTACGGATTAAGACTCTGATGATGATCAACTACGGTTACCAGTATCAACTATTCACAAACGATGATATAAACAATGACTAGCAAGTTTGAGAAACATTTATGGAAAAGATGATGAGATTTGAACCATTAAAACAAGTAAAGATGAGATTTTTATCTATGAGACAATCTATCAAACACTTTATATGCTTAACTTAAATAATTAAACAAAATTGATGTAACTTTGTCTTAGCATACTACCTTCACCAAAGATGACCTTTTTCTCCCTTGCTTAATCCACTTACTCAATACAAGTAGTCACAAGTACGGCCGGCCGGCCGGTCTATACTTATATTAAACCATGAATGATGCTAGGATGAAACCAACAACGGTAAAACCATGCAAGGTGTGTAACACAAATACAGTCCTACCCATAAAGGTGCCTCCTTTAAACCAAATTGGCACCAACACAAGTTTGCTTCAAAGATTACTAGAGAAATTAAACCATCTTTCTCTCAATTGCAATAGCCAAGTAATTAATTAGTAAGGATGACCAACCCACACAAACAATCACTTAACATAAGAATTAAACACAAGGAAAAAATACCAAGTGGATAGATAAGGGAATAAAAGGTTATACAATGATGAAAGGTAGTAACTTTTACAAAATTACATCAAGAGAATGTTTTTAACCACCCATAATATTCATAGATAACCAAAAGATTAAGAGAAAATTAGTCTAATACAAAATTAACCTAGTATGAAAGAATATGGTAGATAATAAATGATAATGAATGGATGTTTAAGATCTCCAAACATCTTCTACTTATACTAGGCACAAATAAATAGGTTAATCACCCAAAAATAAAGCCAACAAAATCTCCTCTAGTGTTCAAAACCCGAGGCTTGCGCAGCTTGCCCAATTCAGCCCGACATCACTGTTTTGCGAATCAGCCCGACATCGATCACTGTTTTGCGAAGGCCATATCTCTCTCATTTCTTGGCCAAATGAGGCGTGCGACCTACCGTTGGAAAGATAAGATCACAAGATTTCACCTCCACTTGAACTTGCATCGATCAGAACTCTAGAACTCAAGAAATGATCATTTGAAGTTGACCCTTGCGAAACGGAGATTTCAATTCGTTATTTTGGCTCTTGTTTGTGCATGTCATGTCTTTAACTCTTCCTTTTGCTTACTTTTTTTGAATTTTCACTTGGATGACCTTAGTTGACTATGTCTCGGGTTTGACCCTTGCCTTTTTTGATTTTGACCGATTTGACTCTTGACTTTGTTAAGTACTTGCCTTGATTTCACCAAATAATGCACAAAATCAATTATCGCAAGGCACAAAACATACGACAACCAAAAGGTCACAAGATTACACTCAATTACATAATAATTAATACATATCATCAACCCATTTCCAAAATAAGACAAGAAGATGAAATTACAACAAAAGACTAAGAGATGTGCTTAATACAAAAAAGTACTAATGGTCCATAAATTAACATTAATAGGTAACAAAATTACCCTAATCGATACGACTCAATTTGACGTTGTCATAGAGATTTTTAGGAGCCTCTATTTCGCTTAAGGGGACGTCTGTAGTTATACCACGACTCTCTCAGTTCAAGCTGGTAATCGTGTGGTGAACACTTAGGTTTGGTAGATAGATTGAATGTGATGTGATGAATTTGTGTTATATACTTATAAATAGTGTTGATGAATGAAAAACGAAAATGGTGGCTATGAAAAGTTGGTATGAGATGATTTTGGCAAAATGAAAATGATTTGATGTTTAGATTGATACATTTAACTCAATAATGAAGTAAGCTAAATTTAATAGTACAAAATTAACGAAATGCGATAAAGTAACCGGACCCGATAATGAGCCGTCGTAATACTCACAGACCCTACTTGCCCGATACTTCATTTGATCGGAAATTATCCGACCGGAGCCCAACTCGACCCGAAAAAATAGGTTGATCCAACATAACCCGAAATCGATATGACCCAACCCAAATGATCCGACAACCACCTCTACGTAGTCTTTATTATCACCCCTTCTCCCCCACAAATATCTCATAATCCAAACACAAGAGCATACGAAGAACATCAAAAATGGCGTTTACAGCAACACCACCATCATCTCTAACCCCTAAATCCATAATTCATCACAATTTCTTCACCAAATCATCACCATCATCATCATCAAAACCTCATCAACCAAAATTCCGTATTCAACCAATCAAAGCCTCAAAAACATCACACACAACAAACCCAAAATGGTCAATTGACAGTTGGAGATCCAAAAAAGCCCTTCAACTTCCGGAATACCCTGACCCGAACGAGTTAGACTCAGTCCTCAAAACCCTAGAATCGTTTCCCCCAATTGTATTTGCAGGTGAAGCAAGGAAACTTGAGGAGCGTATTGGTCAAGCTGCAATGGGGAATGCTTTCATTCTTCAAGGTGGTGATTGTGCTGAGAGTTTTAAAGAGTTTAATGCTAATAATATTAGGGATACTTTTAGGGTTCTTCTTCAAATGGGTGTTGTTCTTATGTTTGGTGGTCAAATGCCTGTTGTTAAGGTATTTTTTCTGCTCAAAATTTGTTACTCCCTCCGTCCCGGTCATTTGTTTACCATTTCCATATTTGGGTGTCTCATTCATTTGTTTACCTTTCTATATCGGGAAGACTTTTGATGAGTAATTTCATCACCCAATAGGACTATTGTCCACTTGTCATCTTATGACACTACCCACAAATGGTCCCCTCCCCTTTCCTTGGTCTTTGTGCCAAAAGCAAAGGTAAACAAATGACCGGGACGGAGGGAGTAATTTTTATGGGTTTTTGTTATTTTTAGTTAATCATATCCAAATTTTGTTTTTTGTTGGTTTATTTGATGTTATTAGATGTTTGTTGTGAAATTCTTCATTGCAAAGTTCATAATTTTTGTTTATAGTTGATTGTTTTTATTCCATCATATGCAAAATTTAAATCTTTCTTGTCAAAGTTTGCAATTTTTTCCTGGGTTTTGGGTTATTTATAGTTAGTTATATGCAAAATTTGTTCTTTGTTGGTTTATTTGATGCTATTGGATGTTTGATGTGGGATTCTTCATTGGAAAGTTCATAATTTTATTTTATATTGATTTATTACTATTTTATCATATGCAAAATTTATTTTTTCTTGCTAAAGTTTACATAAATATTCTTGGTATTTGGTTATTTGTAGTTAATCATATACAAAATTTGTTAATGTTACTGGATGTTAGTTGTGGGATTCTTCATTGAAATGTTCATAATTTTTGTTGATATTGGTTTATTTTTATTTTATCATATGCAAAGTTTAATTTTTCTTGCCAAAATATGCAGCCTTTTTCTGAGTTTTTGGTTATCTCTAGTTAATCACATACAAAACTTGTTCTTTATTGGTTTATTTGAAGTTATTGGATGTTTGGTGTTGGATTCTTCATTGGCAAATTCCCACAATTTTCCTTGATATTGGTTTATTTCTATTTCATCATATATAAAATTAAATTCTGTTGGTCTGTTTGTGATTATTTGATGTTTGTTTAGCTCAACTTCAGTGTTGTTGTGTTCTACTCCGTATTTGATTGTGGCATCTTTCAATCCGAGTGTTCTCTAGTATTAAAATGAAAATGAGCAATTTCCCCAAGCAAAGAAGATAACTTATACAGTATATGTGTGTGTGACAAATTTGAACTTTGATTGATGAAATTTTGTAATTGGGGTAGTTTTTTCTGTTTTTGGTGAATCACGCGAAGCTTTGGGTTTATTTTTGGGGGTAAGAAAAAAAAAACTTTAGCTTTATGCTTGGGAATCTCATCAAAATTCAGTTTTTCATATGGCTTTAGTAGTAATTTTGGTTTCGTAGTTTGACGATTATAATATAAATAGTACTCCTAACACCAACAAATAAATTATCCGTAGAAGTTTATGCAGATTAGCCCCCACTGTATAGCAGTAACAGAAATCTACTGCTGATTTTTTTTTCCCTGTTTGATTGGAGAAATTCTTATGTACAAGCAGTTTACCACAATATTTTACCCCGTACCCCCTGTCCGATTAAAAAATTGAATCGACAATCGTTTCCTTGAATCTAAAGAAATAAAAGAAAGCTTCTTAGTGGGCGGGGATGCAGGATATATGATGACGCGCGGTAAACTTAGTTGATAGTCTATCGTGTGATCTTTGTCTTAGTTTTTTCCATTCACTATCAAGAAATTTTATAAGCCATGTTACTCAACAATGTTCTTATCTGAGATACGTGGATGCATGTGGGATCGTAGTTTTGGGCGTGTGAAGAAAATATCATATATTGTGAAGAGATTGAGTTAAGATTTGATCATGTCAGCATCTGATTGTTGGTGGTTTGTTGGGACCATGGACAGTTGGATACCTTAGCTAGTTAGCTTTCATAATAAATTCAAGGACAACACTTAATTATAAGGTTTATGTTTGTAACTTTCTACATTTCTTACAGTTTACTACCTCCATCACATTTATAGTGTCCCTTTTTACTTCAATGATTAACTTTTAACCATTAACCTTTTTCCTAAAATATGTGAAGATAAAGATGATTTATTAAAATAATTTTTTTGTGTTATATTTTTAAAAATGTAGTTGTAACTACGAAGTTATTGTATAGTATGTGAAAATATCGGTAATGAGAGATTGAACTACCAAGTTTTCTGTTTTTTCCCCTATACTTGCTAGGTTTTTTAGGTACTGAAATGATGTTAGAATTCGAGTGCAAAAATTATCCTACTATATAAGAAAAATTCAATTGGATATGCTTTATGCAATGCATATTCTCTATTTGTACCTGCAAAATCTAAGGCTTGCTTTATTTCATCCAAAAGTCTACCCAGGCTTGGTTTGTTGATTTGAGTGATCATTGACCGGCAATGCTAAGCTGTTGCCAGAGACCTACTGATACGAAAATTTGCGGAAGCGGTTTAACTGAATAAAGAACAATAATGAAATAAGGGATATTTGCTTTGAAATCCGTCAAGATCTCAAAACAATGGGATATTTGCTCGAACTAGACCTATAATTCGAACAATGGTGATTGAATCGCAAGACCTATTGCTATCAATCGTGTCAATGTCTGAAACGCGTCAAACAAAAACAAGGTTGGAACGAAAACTCGTCGATCCTATGTTTACAAAATTTGCAAACACCAAAAGCTCCAGCTTTAATTCTTATTCATTCAATGTCTGTCTCATAAGCAATACATATGAGCTCTATTTATACTAGCTAATAATCAACCTAGCTGCCTTGTTTCATACTCGAATAGAAAGACATAGCAGATTTTCCTTAAATTGACTTTCCTAAAGCTAATCTAGTTGTCTTGCCTTATTCTGATATTACCTAATTACGATATATGGTAAATATGCTGAAATAATTAAATAATAATAAAATAATATGAGATAGCGTGACTAGTTGCAGATCATATCTTTGACTTTCATCACAAACTCGTCATCTTTATTTGAGCACATTATTTTTGGATCACCTACTTACATCTTATGTTTGACTAGTACTTCGATAAGAATGGAGTTTGCAATTCCGATAACCTTGTGAAGTTCGATGTTTTATCTTCCATGTTGTGGTGAATTTATTTATATACTTGATGTTCGGCCGTAGTCAGAATAACCCCTTTTAGATTCTTGTTGCTATTTATTTACTCGTAGTCAGTATAGAAAAAGAAAAATGATCGATAATTGAAAGATTGAAAATGGTCTGGTATTTAGGTGGGTAGAATGGCTGGTCAATTTGCTAAGCCAAGATCAGATTCGTTCGAAGAGATAAATGGTGTTAAGCTTCCGAGTTACAGGGGTGACAATGTGAATGGCGATGCATTTAACGAGAAGTCGAGAATTCCCGATCCCAACAGGATGGTGAGGGCTTATACCCAGGCTGTGGCAACTTTAAACCTTATTAGGGCCTTTGCTACTGGAGGATATGCTGCCATGCAAAGAGTAACACAGTGGAACCTTGATTTTACTGAACACAGTGAGCAAGGGGACAGGTATTTTTTCTTTCAAATTATTCATCTGCTTCGGAATTTCTTTAGTATTTTGTCTTCTTCAAATATTCTTATACATCCGGATTTCTGTGGTATAGTAGCACTAGTTGTATGCTTTTGATCATTAAAAGAGTATTCCATTTCTATTTTTATCTACGGAAAATGGAATGATACTTCCTTTGCATTTGCTTTGGTTCGGTATTTTCCGTAAGAACGTTCAAGCAAGTTAGTAGTTCCCACTTCCCACATTCATTCTCCACCACACAAAATATGCGAAAAAGGTAATATAATTTATTGGTAGGGGCGGACAAAATAGAACACGTAACTATTGACTTGAACAAAGGGAAGGCATTTCCTTCACTTGTCATTTGTCATGGCTACGTACTTATTAAATTTGAATAGAATTGGAATTTAACAAGAGGCTTCATATAAAAAGTACTCTACTTCTTTTACCTGCATTGATAACTTTGAATAAGTCATGAATTGGAAACATGTTGCTTAAAGCAAGTATGACAAGCATTTTGTGTTATTGTTATGTTTTTGTGTCTATTTAAACTTTCCAAGTGGTCGTCATCCTGGCAGTTGATTCAAACACCTTCAATTATCTGTTGAAATAATAGCTCTAAGTGAGGTCTCTGCTGGTCAACCCCTTTTTTCCTAAATTATTTTCGAAAATGAGGAAGTGTTGTGTTTTAAGTGAGATATTTGACTTTTTTCTGACTCGGGAGTTTTTTTCTCCCTTGGTTCTTTCTGATTCAAGAGTATTCTTCTTTCTTTGATCTTTTCTAAGAAAAACAAGAAAGTTTACGTCCATGTCTGTATTTTTGTGGTGTATTTGAACAGGTACCGTGAATTGGCCAACCGAGTTGATGAAGCTCTCGGTTTCATGGCAGCTGCTGGAATCACCCCGGATCATCCTGTTATGAGAACAACAGAGTTTTGGACATCTCATGAGTGCTTGCTATTACCTTATGAGCAGGCACTTACGAGGGAGGACTCGACATCCGGGCTCTACTATGACTGCTCTGCCCATATGCTATGGGTTGGAGAACGAACCCGACAACTTGATGGTGCCCATGTTGAGTTCTTGAGAGGCATAGCCAATCCCCTTGGAATTAAGGTATGGAAACGAGGACTACGACTATCTTTACCCCCATGATTAACCCTAGTCTTAACAGAAGTAAGATAATTTTAATCTTCAAACTCAATTCACATTGTCAGCTTTTCAGTTTATTCCTCGTCATATAAAGAATTCAAAACCCTCTAGAACATGTAAGATCCTTTTTCCTCACTCACAAAGTCACAAGACTGAACCTCAAACTCATGAAAATCCGTCCCCTCTATCATTGCTATCAGATAAAACCCCCACCTGGTCTGAGCATGGACAGTCTTTTGATATTGCTTAAAGGCGGTCTGATTTATGTTTTTAGCTTTGTGATCTTGACGTGGTAAAAATGTTATGTATCATTATTCAGGTGAGTGATAAGATGGACCCAAATGAGCTTGTTAAGCTCATTGACATCCTAAACCCTCAAAACAAGCCTGGAAGAATTACAGTGATCACGAGAATGGGAGCCGAGAACATGAGGGTAAAACTTCCCCATCTTATAAGGGCAGTACGGGGTGCTGGTCAAATTGTGACTTGGGTTTGCGATCCAATGCATGGGAACACCATCAAGTCTCCTTCTGGGCTGAAAACACGCTCCTTCGATGCTATCAGGGTATGTTTCAAATTATTATTTTTAGGGTGAATCCTAATTAATTTCTTCTATCATTCTCCAATCTTTCTTCCAATTTCAGATGCCTTTTGTGATTCTCTTTTGTAGTTCTTTTTCCATATTAATTAATACTACAGTAGAATTTGGTGGCATTTGATAGCCATAACTGTTTTTGCGACAAAGGTTCTTTCTTTTGGTTCAAAATGATGCATCTATGTTCATGTCATGTTAGAATGTCAAACTCGCTACATGTAGTCAAATTAAAGTGTGGAAGGAAGTATTTATGATGTTATGCCAAAAATAAATTTTGTAATATTAAGATTTTAAAGGATTACACACATTTTATAAAGCCTTCTCTAATCTATTTGTTCTACTTCATGGTGAAGGCCGAGATTAGGGCATTCTGTGATGTACATGATCAAGAAGGAAGCTATGCTGGGGGTATACACCTGGAAATGACGGGTCAAAATGTGACGGAGTGTGTCGGAGGGTCACGTACTATCACTTACGACGATCTCAGCTCTAGATACCACACACACTGTGACCCAAGGCTTAACGCATCTCAGTCTTTGGAGCTTGCATTCATCATTGCAGAGAGGCTTCGTAAAAGAAGAATCGGAGGACAACGCTCTTTCGGTGGCATTACCATCTAGGTTTGCTCTGTTAGTAATTAATAGAGTTTTAAGTCACTGTATTTAAGCAATAAGCTATTCACGAAAATACAACTTCCGTGTGCTGTAAACTTCGAGCAAAACCGACTCTGTTTGAATAGACCTGGCCCACAATCTTATGTGGACCTAAAAATTAGTTGGCCGGGTGAGAAAAGATCCAAATTGGCCATGTGGTGGCTGATGGTGGTGGGGAAGGAAGCGAATGACTGTTGGTGAGTGGTTATTTCCTTCCGAGAAATCGAGAATGTAATCCCCCCACTTGCCCCATTTGCTCTTTTGTGAGGGATCTTGACCTGTCTGAAACAATAAGACAAGTCGCCAAGTTTGAAGTAAGACATTTTGTCCTTCCTTTGCCCTTGAGTCCTTGACACAAATCTTTAGATGCACCCTAATCATCTCCAAAAATGTTAGATTAAGGCAAAAATTGGTGGATTGAAACTCTACGAGCAAACTAACAAAGTGATTTAGCAAACTCGAAAGAAACCTCGTAATTGTTCTTTCATGTATACATTTTACACAATCACGTACTTTTTTTAATAATATTTTCATACTTTACCTTCCGCTATATAAAAATTCTCTCTCCTTTCCCAAAAAATATTCAAATTCATCACAAAATTACAATTATAAAAATCTTAAATCTCATAAAACAAAAAGTTATTTCATTTTATCAATAACTTCCCCTACCGGCTGCCACCACCCTCTCCCCAAGCAGTACCCCCACCAGTAACAACATGAGTACATGACATCTTCGAAGATGGCCGGCGCCAACCACCCCGGCAAGTTGCCTCCTCCCAACCCCCAATAGCGACCAAACCCATCGCAATCCAATCGACGACCGTACTCCCAATTTCTAATGGCGTGGGTCACTCAATGGCTACCCTACCCACCAGAAACCAAGCAGCAACCTCACTCCCAACCTCTAATAACGACCAAGCCCACAAACGAAACACCTCACGCCACCCAGTGAACCCACAATACCCCTCACGCCAACACCATCCACGTCAACTCTCCTTACATGCCCGCGTTGCCTCCTCCACCCATGTCCACCACCTGACTATCATCCTATAAACAATCCTTAAACATAAACAGAGACCCAAACCCCAAATACAAAATAAAGTTAAAACTTTATATAAAAATAATTCTAATACTCATTTATTCCCGATCAATTGTTTCCCTTTCCTTTTGGTACAAATTTTTTATTTTTCACATGATTTATCTACTAGCCTAGTTCTCATACAAATGCACAGTTTTTAGACAAGAATGCATAAAGACTTTAATTATTTAAGTAATATTGTAGTATGCAACTACACTTTGAATTAAACGTTATAGTTAGATTGGTAGTGTGTTTAAAAGGTACAAAAGAAGAAGAAAAATTGACAATTTTCACCCCAACTAAGGCTGACATTTTAGATTTTGATCGTTTTTTAAAATAATGTTATTAGACTATATTTAAAAAAAACTAAATATATGACTTAATAATAATTCAAACAAATTTTGAGAATTCTACTGTGAAGATCGAAGACCGACGCGTAATTGAGTTGTAGTAATTTTGTATTAGAAGACATTAATGACTTAAATGAGAGTAGATATATAAAAAACAAATTGGGTAAAATATTCACAATCAGATCATACGTAGAATTAATTCAATTGATTATAAATTCCAAATTGATGGGTCTAGCTATTTTTGAGTTCCAAATTGATTATAAATTCCAAGTCACACGTTGTATTTCTAATTTAGAAATTTTGGTGGGTCTAGCTATTTTTCTTAAAGAGGAGTTAACGGTGTTAGTCAAGGTCCTTAACGGAAAAAAATAATCGTTGAGGTCCTTAACGGAAAAAAATTGCAAAGTTCGGGTCCTTGTCTTACCCTTAACTCGTATAATATTTAATACTTAATCCGATTTATTAAAATCTATAGTCCATGCAGAAATTTGAGGGGATGAACCAAAGGTTGATAACGTTACGGGTGACGAAAGATAGATCTCAGAAACATGAGGAAACTAAACACACGTGTCAAAGTTGTGGGCTTTTGGTCCCTTTGTTCAACTGCCGCCTCATTTTTACTTTATTCATTTATCTTTCCTTTATGGCTTAAAAGTACATATTAATAAGTTAAATATGGTAAAATTTACGCCATATTTTTCCTATGGCAAAAATGAGTTTATATTTGAATATCTCATGAGAATATGATGTGAATCTTAACATATTTAGCTTATTAATATGTACTCTAAGGACATACGTTAGAAAAATCGATTTATCGTAAAGTATTGTCATAAACTACTTTTTATTTAGGGTCATTTGTGAACAACTACTTTTCATTTTTTTTTGACTTTCAACTACCTTTCATTTCTTCTTTTTGCAAAAGACTACCAAAAATCTACTCCAAGCGAGAAAAAGTCAACATTCCGGCGTTTACTTGCCCTTTTCACCCTTTTTCCGACATATAACTCATATTAGCTCTTTTCTTCTTTTAGTCGGGTAAGAGTTTAATTGTATTGATGTGTTCTTTTGTGCCTTCACTCAATCTCTTATTTCCCTTTAGTCTAACTCGTTAACTTTTTTATAGCCACCATCTTCATCATGAAGAGATAAATATGTTACTTTAATATAACCGGGATGAATATTAAGTTAATTATGAGTAATCTATAAGGTTGTTGGAATGTAAGGATGAAGGTAAATGTGACAGTAAAAGTGACGGCGGAAATAGAGGGGGGATAGAAATGGTTGGTGTATTGGTATTGCTTGGAAGAGACTTTTGATAAAGTGTTGGACATGGAGATAAAGATTTTTCGGATTTTGTTGGGTAAATAAAAGGAGAAATATAGGTAAAATTAGACCTGGTAAACGGATCAATCGGATCGGGTTCGGGTCAGGCCAGTTCGGGTCTATCATATTATCGGGTTAGTTCGGGTCAGGTCAGGTTATTTTGGGTGATTTTCGGGTACGTTGATCGGGTCAGTTTCGGATGAACGGGTCGGGTTATTTCGGGTCCGGGTCATTTTCGTGTCAATAATTAAGAAAAAAAGTGCATATAGTCATTTTAAGTCTTTTTTGTTCGAGTAGAGTTATATTTTTTCGGGTAATTTTCGGGTCGAGTCGTTTCAGGTCGTCGGATCAGTTTCAGGTCAACGCACTTTGGGTCAAGTTTGGGTCATGTCGGGTTAATTAGGATTTCGGGTTATATTCGGGTTTTGCAACTCGGGTTAGTTTCGGGTCTCGGGTCAGCCTTTTCGAACCGGGTCATTCGGATTGGGTTGCTTTTGCCAGGTCTAGGTGAAATGAGAGAAAATACCAAGTCAGAAAGTTGACTTTTTTTTTGCTGGAAGTTGACTTTTGTTAGTTTTTTTGCAAAAACAAGATATGAAAGATGGTTGAAATCCAAAAATAAAATGAAAGATAATTTTCACCTCAATAAAAGATACTTTTTTTTTTGACAAATAAAGCTTTATCATTTATCATTTATTTACTTCATTTATCACATTTCCTAAATTCTCCCACTTGTTTATTTTTTTTAATTCTACTTGATTAATTCCCACTTCACCCACCTTCACCCTCTCTAATCTTCTTGGAAACCCTCTTAAGACCCCACCAAATCTTCATCACACAAATATATAAATTCATAATTAATTCACATTATTTCAGAATTCAACCAAAATTTCTCCCAAACATTAGAAAATAAAACTTGGGAAATATTCAACAATTGTGGATTGACTGTATTTTCAGGATCATGGCATCTCTGCATCTCTCTGTTCCTTCAATTCTTTCTCATCCACAGTATGTTTAACTCAATTACCCTTTTTTGTTGGTTTGTTTTATTGTTGAAATCTCAATCAAAGTTTCAATCTTTTGCTATAATTTTATCTGGGTTTATCTCAATTTCTTTGTTTATAGCTTCTATATACCCCTTTGTTGTAGGGTTTATGCCATTTTTTCCCTAATTATATGGTCCTGTTTTTAATCTTATTCCTTTTAGAAATTGATTTCGTGTAATTTGGTAGAGTTGTTGGAACTTGGAATTGCACAAGTTGAGCTAAAAAATGGGACTGGATTAGTGCACCAATTGATAATGATTGATAATTATAGGAAATTTGTATGGTAATGTGAAGGATGGATGAATCCAGTTTCGCGTTTTAGAGTAATTTTATCTGTATTCATCTTTGCAATCTCCCCTCCAGTTATCGAAAAATTATACTCCCTCCTAGTCGCTGTTTGTTACCTTTTCTAATGTGCACAAGACTTAAAAGTAAATGAATTTGGACCACACAAAAGACTTTACCCCACGTGAAATTGATTTTGAACCACACAAAACTTACTAAAAAGGAAATAGGGAACAAAACCCAACTAGCATGGAAAAGGAAATAGAGAAAAATACGCTGACTTATGAGGGAGTATTGCTCATGGTAGGTGAAGATACGTGACTCAAATAAACATTTATCTTGAATCATTTGAATGTTTGGATAGTCTGAAACTCTAAGGTAGTCAAACACTCAAACTATGTTGATTTTGAGAAATGCATTCTGAGAACATATAATAATGACCCCTTTTAACAGCGATAATATATGAGTATTAAACATGATAAAATTTTACATTATATCTTGTAATATGTGGAGATAATAATGATCAAGGTTAACATCACTTGACCATTAGAGCCAATTGGGGATAGAATATTTGGATAGCTGAAATGGACTGTGGGGTGCTTGATAGAGTCGATATTACAACTCATTGTACGTGAAGTGCTGAGGGAAGATTCTTATTCATGCAGAGCTTGCACCATCTATGATGCACGTAGTGGATTACTTGGAACAAAAGTGAGCTTGGTTGGAGGGCTGCCATCAAATTTATTGACGGTTTGTTTAGAAAGCAAATCATTTTGCAAGGTTAGGGGACAATTTAGGACTCAGGCTGCTGTCGTTTCTGGAGAAGGAAATTTTCTCTCTTATTCCAACAACAATGACGTGTTTGGACAAAATGGTGATGACATTGACAGACCAGTTGGTATTGATATGCAAGCTGATGCGTTAGCGTTGGGAGCACTTGCAGCTGATACGGCTCCTACATCTGTAGGATTTTCTGAAGATAATGATGAGTACGAGTTGGATCTACCTACCGAAGGTTTTGCTTCAATTTCGGAAGCTATCGAAGACATTCGTCAAGGAAAGGTTTGTCATTTTTGGCAAATTTTGAATATATACGTTATGAGTTTAACATGCCTAACTAAACTGGCTTCTCTTGGTGTTTGTGACGCAATTTTCATTGGGGCTTATCAGGAAACAATATCGTTGTTTTGTGAGCATAGGGGTAAGACTGTATGTCCAACAGCCTACCTCGCCTTACGCAGCCACGCAGGTGCCTTGAGGCACTAGGCTAATTTTATTGTTATGTCAAAACCCATAAGAGAGGGTTCACTCAATAAGCCCAAAGGAGGTTTAATTCCAAAACTAATTGGTAATGAGAGGAGTAACTCATTGGTTAGTTACGTGGTCAACCCTCTTATTTTTCATCAATGTAACAATGTGGGACATTCACATGTCAACAATCATATCATAATAGAGTTCTTCAACAATATGATAATAAAAGAAGTTTTTTCCCTTTGGTTGAACATGATGAATGATTCAGTTTAGTATTTGCTGCCATGGTGATTGTGCAGATAGTGATTGTTGTAGATGATGAAGACAGGGAAAACGAAGGAGATTTAATAATGGCAGCAGAGCTAGCAACTCCTGAGGCAATGGCCTTTTTTGTAAAACATGGAACTGGGATTGTTTGTGTTAGCATGAAAGGGGAAGATCTGGAGAGATTACAGCTTCCTTTGATGGTGTCAAGTAAGGAAAATGAGGACAAGCTTTGCACAGCATTTACTGTGACAGTGGTATGTACCAAATATTATTGGAATGAAACTTGATAAATTTTAAAATGTATCTTTTAAATATATTTAGAGAAAGTAAAGGTTGACCACTGCAGTTAAATGGGATGGAGAAAGTATTAAGCCTGTAGCTCATGGAATATGCAGGATGCTAAACATGGTACAACCACCGGTGTGTCAGCTAATGATAGGGCCATCACAGTAAGGGCCTTGGCATCTGGCGAGTCCAAACCCGATGACTTTAATCGTCCTGGGCACATCTTCCCATTGAAGTACCAGGAAGGTGGTGTGTTGAAGAGAGCTGGACACACAGAAGCTTCTGTGGATCTTGCTATGCTAGCTGGATTGAATCCTGTAGGTGTTATTTGTGAGATTGTTGATGATGATGGTTCTATGGCTAGATTGCCCAGGCTTCGGGAATTTGCTAAACAAGAAAACCTCAAGATCGTATCTATTGCTGATTTGATAAGGTATGCTGTGAGCCTGTGACATTTAGATTTTAGCCATGTAGATCAGTGATTTGCTGCCCTTACTACTTAGCTATAGACAGAGTAGTGGAGTCTGTCGTCTACGCTAAAATTCTCCTGGTTTGAAGGAAAAATTTTAATTTCAGTTTTTTTTTCTTTGGTTATTCTCTGTTCATTCGGACTAGTTGTCTTTAGAGTTGACAATAACTTGAACTTGAACTTGAGCTTGAATTCTTTAGTGATGCCTCTCTACTAGCTAATGTTGTACTCCGTGGGCAGTAATCATCATAATTTGGAATCTCGGACTGAGTTTATTATTGTAGTTAGACTTCATTAATCAGAGCTTTTTGGGTGCAAATTGTGACTGTGCGGTGTGATATTGTGATTCAGTTCAATTATTAACCCAACTCGCCTTCTTAATTATGTGTGTGTTGATTACATGGCAATTTGTAGGTACCGGAGAAAGAGAGATCAATTGGTGGAACTTTCTTCTGCAGCAAGGATTCCTTCAAACTGGGGGCCATTTACAGCACATTGTTATAGATCTTTCCTGGATGGCATTGAGCATGTTGCCATGGTTAAGGTAGGTGATTCCGGAGAATATGATCATTTTAAAAGTCACTCACACATTTGGATTCACTAGATTTTCAATTTTGGGTATTTAACCCAATTCACTACATTTCACGTTGGGTAAAATTTGACATTGGAAGACAGATATTATCCTCCCGTAAGTATGTAGGATCTGATGCTCCTTCGGTTATTTTTACATACACTCTTAATCTACTTGACATTAACAGACTTTCCACTTAATCTTGTCACAAACCAAGTGCTGCTTATGTAGTTGATCACTTGATCCAAGTGAATGGAGGAAGTATTGTTTTAAAAGTCTAAAGAGGACGTGGCCGCTAAATTCCTCATTGGTGTGTAGTTGGGATGCATTAGGCTTTCTTTCAAAATCTTCTACTCAATGTTCCTCTTTTCTGTTGGCCAAAATTAGGGAGAGATCGGGGATGGACAAGATGTTCTCGTAAGAGTCCATTCAGAATGTCTTACAGGAGACGTATTTCAATCAGCCAGATGCGACTGCGGGACTCAACTTGACCTTGCCATGAAAAAAATAGAGGCTAAAGGGAGGGGTATCTTGGTCTACCTTCGTGGACATGAAGGGAGAGGTATCGGTTTAGGTCATAAGCTTCGAGCTTATAACTTGCAGGACGATGGGCGTGATACTGTGGAAGCGAATGAGGAATTGGGACTGCCTGTTGACTCGAGAGAATATGGAATTGGTGCACAGGTACTAATTTATTCAAATAAAAGCTTTCATCTGTTGCCTAGAAGTTCATTTGCTTTGTTGTGTTGCCTTGATAATCATCTATTACTTTGTTAATGTTTTGTTTCTCAACGTGCAATAATAACATTACCCTACTGCCTCGGCCCTCAAAGTCTCTCATCAGTAATGGTGTAAGAGGTGTTCAGACCTACGCAACCTTAATCCCTTCCTCTTAACGTCTTCGTAAAAATCCTCATTAATAGTACTATACTACTAATACTATGCTCTAGAGGGATCAACTATCGGGACTCACATAGATTTTGTGTCCCACATTCAAGGGAGTTTGCTGGTTTCGGAGAGATTAGCGGGAGATCCTTGGTTATTTTTTGAAAATGCATTATTTTTATGTAAAGTTGTGTGTTGAATGGGCCTGGTTTGATGAGCTGCCCTTCTATGTACAGCTCTGCTGTATTTTGAACTTATTGGATTTGGATGATTGCAGATACTGAGGGATTTGGGTGTTAGGACGATGAAGCTGATGACGAACAACCCAGCTAAATACATCGGTCTCAAGGGTTATGGCCTTGCTATATCAGGTAGAGTACCGCTAATAACTCCGATAACCACAGATAACAAGAGATATATGGAAACAAAGAGTGCAAAGATGGGTCACGTCTATGACGTAGAGCAAGGAAACACTACGAGCAGCCCGAACTCTGATAATGGTAAGTCAAGCTGAGGGATTGGCCAGACATTCAATTCAACATACTGATCAACTTAATGGTCTAGGGCGCGTAATTGAATATCCTATCACTATGATGTTCTTCGACATCCCGATTTTGGTTGCTCGATTACTATTGTTTCTTATACTATGTATTGACATGGGATCATCACTCGTTCATTCATTCACTCCCTCCCAAGTGAAGCACTCATTCATTCATTTACTCACTCGCTTCAACATTATGTATTATTACTCCAAGAGAAATGTAAACCATTTGTTCTCTCTAATACTTCATCCGTCTCAATCATTTGTTTGCCTTGATTAAAATACTCCTTACAAAGAATAAAAAAAGGCAAATAAATAAATAAAACAGATGGAGTAAATGAAATCATTTGTTGTATTGTTTTTTATTTGTTCATTTTGCTCAGTCTCATGTGGTCAAATGACAGTGACAACGAATTGTGTAATGCATATTTTTGTGGGTGAAACTAACAATTTAATTACTAGTACCGATAACTCAAAATTTCTTTGCCACTTTGTCAGAGCCTAGGTAGCCCCAAAACAGACACTGACATGTACACGACATGGATGCGTGATACGATATCTCATAAAATTTAGGATTGACACGTTATTTAAATTTAATAAAATATTTATTTTTAAAGTTATAAACGTACGTTTTTTTTTTGAAAAAACATTTAATATTTAATTTAAATAAGTGAAGGTAAAAATTGACTTGAGTATAATTCATTTTCATATCTCACCCAAAGCCATCTTCATATCAATCTCTTTTGAGAGCTCAATCCTTGTCTAAAAAACATCATTCATACCCAATTTAACTCATTTTCCCCACCATAATACTATGCACACTACTCTCCTTAAATTCAACTTGATTATGTTTATAAGTGCGTCTAAAATATGCCTAAATACCATGGACACGTGTCCAAATATCATGGACACGCGCCCAAAAAAATGTTGAAAGTTAGACATGCGTCTGACACATTTAGGCGTGTGTCCCATGAGTGTAGTGTCAGACACAGATGTCGGACACGGGACGACTGGTTAAGAGGTGTGTTCGTGCTACCTAGGCCAGAGCTTCCATGGCGCCTCCTCCCACAATAACACTTTTATCCCGGCTACTTATGTTAATTCACATGTTACTTGCGAAATTCTTCAAACCAATTCAGTATATTTAAATTTTCAGTTAGCCTCTCTTAAAACGGAGGCATCCATTTAATAGCTAAAACATTGCAAGTACAAAATAATCTGAGATAGATGAAACAAATTGGTATTATCTCCGTCTCAGACAAGAATTTGTGTTATATTTTAGGATAGCAAACATTATGACAAACAACACAAATGGGGAGCAAATGGGGACAAATGGAGCACCCCAATTTCGAGTAAACTACATTAAAAGGACCTAAACTATGCAACAAAGTAGCAATAAGGATCTGATGTTTCACAACCAAGCTTTAAGGACCCCTCATCACATTTCTGTTAACTCATGCAATGCTCTGTTAACTTTGTTCCTACAAGGACATTTACACAATTAAATATACTAACTATTCACTTTATTTTAATATTACCAAATATTTAATCGTTATCTGTCCCAAACCACCTCCAATTACCAAAGTTCTTGCTCTCTTTTATTTTTATCTCAACCCTTCAAATTACCCTTGGTTGTCTTCCTCAACAATTTTATTTGGTGCACGTAGTATTTCATTGTACAGTACCTCGTAGGCTCGTAGGTTTGTTCATTTTCAAGCGATTATAACCGGTTAATGAAGGGAAAATGAAGGCTTGGGTAATTACAAATACAAATTCTTATATAAAGCGGACTTACACAAGAACGAACTTGTATAAATGAATATACTTCCCCAAATCCAATCTCATGGTAACATACTAATATCTATGCAGTGATATTATAGGGGTGTGTAAGGAATTGGACCTTTGACTCTTAAGTAGCACAGGATATGGATGTCACTCAACTCCCACAGCTTAACACAGGGAATTAAACAACAAACTAGACTGACTAAGATTCCTTACCACATTCAAGCACAGGTAAGCAAGCTTAAGCCAAACAACAAGCAAACACCCCACAGTCTAAGCACATAGATATTTAGACTTGCCACAGACTTAGATCAACACCCACAGCCTAGCACAGGATGTTATCTGGCCTGACTTTCAACTAAGACAAAGCACAAGTTGGAAAGATTTTAGAAATGAGAAAAGTTCTCAGATTTTCATTCAATTATCAACTGACTTGTACAAAAGAGCATGGGTCCTTATATAGGCCTCAATGCTTGATCTGATACAACCCTAGAGGATCATATAAGGGCCAAGATTAACTACTAAAAGATGACAAAATACTGGCTACAAATACAGACTGATAATGCCAAAAGAAAAACAATAAAACAGACAAAATGCAGACATTTGACAATGACATGCTCCAGGTTGTGTTTGTTGCTTGGTGTTGGCTTGAAGCTTGTGGACGAGGCTCATCAATGCTCCTTGACCTTCTTCTGCAGTAGTTCTAATATTAGGGAAGACAAGGAAAGACTTTTGGAGATAGTCTTTCAGTGTTTAGCTAGAAATAGAAAGATTGCTTTATGCTTTATGCCTTTTGGGTAGGCTGTTTTGATTTGGATTTTTAGGGTAGTTGTGTTGTGTTTTGAAACTGGTTCCCTAGGACTTTTTTGGACCTAGGTGGGTAAGGTTTTAGCTGGGCTTGGTGGTCGCTGGTGGTTCAAAGTGTGGTGGTAGTTATGCCTTCCCCAAGTGGCTCCGGTAGGCTGTTTTTGTGAATTTGTGGTTGGGTGTTGGTGGACTTGTCTTTGGCTTGCTTGGCTCGTGTCCTGGCTATCATGGACCCTAATTGTGACGGAGTCTTGGCTAGCATTCCTCAGCTTGAAGCTCCCCCTTTGGTTACTCATCCCTTGCCCCCAGATTGACCCTTGGATACCCATGTAGACTTCCCCTTGGCTACCAATGCTCACCCCTTGATCCCCCTTAGTTTGTCCCTTGTCCCCATTGTTGAATTCTGCCCTGCCCTGTACCTCAGCTCCTGCTGCATCCTCCCCTGGTTGAACTGGGCTTGTCCTCAAGCATGTGGCCTCCTCATCCTCAGAATCCCCATAGTATGGGCTGAGATCCCCTACATTGAAAGTGCCATGAACCCCATAGTCTCCTGGAAGATCAACCTTATATGCATTAGGGCCAACACTCTCTATGATCTCAAATGGACCATCAGCTCTAGGCATGAGCTTGTTCTTCCTCCTAGCTGGAAATCTCTCCTTCCTCAAATGAATCCACACTAGGTCCCCTGGCATGAACTCCTTCTTGGACTTAGGAGCCTTGGATTGTTTCTTGTACCTCTCATTTGCCCTTTCTATCTGCTTTCTAACTGCCTCATGAAGCTTTACCATTTGCTCAACCCTCCTCTTTGCATCAAAGTTCACCTCCTCCCTTGGGATGTTAGCTAACTCCAGTGGCATAAGTGGATTAATCCCATAGACAACCTCAAATGGGCTGTGACCTGTTGTAGATGAGGGTGCTCTGTTGAAGGCAAACTCAGCATGAGCTAGCTTCAAGTCCCAATCCTTCAAGGATTTGCTGACCAAGCACCTTAAGATCCTCCCTAGAGTCTTGTTTGTGACCTCAGTTTGGCCATCAGTCTGAGGGTGGTGAGAAGTACTGAACAAAAGCCTCGTCTTCAAGAGCCTCCATAGTGTTTTCCAGAAGTAACTCATGAACTCGACATCCCTGTCTGAGACAATGGACTTGGGAACCTCATGCAGCCTCACAATCTCCTTTAAATATAGCTCAGCAACACTTGCAACATCCTCAGTCTTCTTGCAAGCCACAAAGTGAGCCATCTTGCTAAACCTGTCAACAACCACCATTACAGAATCCTTACCCCTTTGTGTTCTAGGTAGTGCAACAATAAAGTTCATGCTCACATCCTCCCAAGGTTTGTTTGGCACTGGTAGTGGAGTGTAAGGTCCAGTCTGGAAAGAACTCTTGGCTTGTTGACATGTGGAGCACCTCCTGAGGACAACCTGAACATCCCCTATCATCCTGGGCCAGTAGAATTGATCCTGCAGTATATCAAGTGTCTTTTGAACCCCAAAGTGTCCCCCTAGTCCTCCTGAGTGTACTTCCCTGATAAGTAGATCCCTGTAAGAACCCCTTGGGATGCATAGCTTGTTTCCTTGGAACAAGAACCCTTCCTGCAGCATGTACTTGCCCCCTTGAGTCCTTCCTCCTTCAGTTTGTGTGATCCATTCTTCAGCAAAGTCAGGGTCCTCCTTATACAGTTCCTTCAGACACTCAAATCCTAACACCCTTTGCTCCATGACTGTTATTAGAGAGTGCCTTCTTGACAGAGCATCTGCTACAACATTCTGCTTCCCCTCCTTATACTTACTAGAGAATGTGAAGGATTGTAGAAACTCCACCCACTTGGCATGCCTGTGATTTAGCTTGTGCTGGCCACTGATGTATTTCATTGCCTCATGATCTGAGTGCAGGACAAAAGGCTTGGGTTTCAAGTAGTGCCCCCAATGCATGAGTGCTCTGATGATGGCATAGAATTCCTTATCATAAGTAGAGTACTTGAGCTTGGCCCCATTCAATTTTTCACTGAAATAAGCAACTGGCTTTTGTCCTTGTATCAGCACTGCCCCAATGCCAACCCCACTAGCATCACATTTCACCTCAAACAGCTGATCAAAGTCAGGTAGTTTAAGGATTGGAGTCTCACACATCAACCTCTTGATCCTCTCAAAGGATTGTTGGGCCTCCTCAGTCCACTGGAACTCCCCTTTCTTCAAGCACTCAGTGATGGGTGCTACAACTGAGCTGAAGTTCTTGATGAACCTCCTATAAAATGAAGCCAACCCATGGAACCCCCTTGCCTCAGTGATGGTTTTAGGTGTAGGCCATGTTTGTATAGCTGCAACCTTCTCCTGATCAACTGAGATACCTCTTCCTGACACAATGTACCCTAGAAATGCAACCTCCTCAACCATGAAGGTACACTTCTCTAGCTTCCTATACAGTTTCTGCTCCCTTAAGATCCCAAAGATTGTTTCAAGATGTCTGAGATGTTCCCCTCTGCTGCTACTATACACCAGGATGTCATCAAAGTAAACCACAGCAAACCTGCCCAAGCAAGGCCTCAACACTTCTGTCATAAGCCTCATGAAGGTGCTTGGTGCATTGGACAGTCCAAATGGCATCACAAGCCATTCATACAGACCATGTTTTGTTTTGAATGCAGTCTTCCATTCATCCCCCTCTCTGAGCCTCACCTGATGGTAACCCTGCCTTAGATCAATCTTGGAAAAGACCTGAGCTCCACTTAACTCATCAAGCATGTCATGTAGCCTGGGAATGGGGAACCTATACTTGACTGTGATGTTGTTGATTGCTCTGCTGTCAGTGCACATTCTCCAGGTGCCATCCTTCTTAGGCACTAACAGAGCAGGTACAGCACAAGGGCTTAGGGACTCCCTCACAAATCCCTTGCTCATAAGTTCCTCAATCTGCTTCTGCAACTCCTTGGTGGCAGTTGGATCACTTCTGTAGGCTGGCCTGTTTGGCAGCACAAAACCTGGGACCAAATCAATGTGGTGCTCAATCCCTCTTAGGGGTGGTAGTCCATCTGGTAATTCTCTTGGAAAGACCTCCTTGTATCTCAAGATCAAAGGCTCAACCTCTGCTGGTAATTTGGAGCCTTCCCCTTCTGTAACTTCCTTAGATAGCAAGATGATCACAGGTTGTTCTTGTTTCATCTCTGATAAGGCTAAAGTCGCGTCACCTTAATCAAAGTAAAACCTAATTCACTACTAACTAATAGTCAGTGGTAAGCAAGGTATCGAATCCACAGGGAGGCGGTAGTATTCTAATCTGTTAAACTAGGTTTGTCTCTTAAGTAACAATTTCTGGGTTTTGATTGTGGTTTCTAAACTAATAGCAATTAATAACAACAACTAAAGTAAACAATAACAACTAATAACAATAATAATAACAACTAATAATAAGCTAACTATAAGCAATAACAAACTAATAAGGTTGAAAACAATGAGATTAAAAGTCTAGGGTCTCAGGTTCACTAGGATTATTGTTCAGGGATAGGGATAAAATCAACTATCATGCAATAAAGTTATCTAAGGTCACAAGATCGGTCGATTCAATTATGCCCTTTAGATCTACAATTTAACATGCGATCGCTATCATTAAACGAGTTCTATTCAATTATCGTAGCCTATCTTAGTCTTAACCCGGTCGGTGTCAATCCTAATTTGCGAGACTAGTTAATTAATCCTGGCCAGTAATCAAACAACTAGAATTAAAACGATAATCAAACGATAACCATGCAATTGCAATTCAATTAATCAATCTACCCCTTCTAACAATCCTAGATCCCCTTTCAACCCTAGAAAGGAATTTAGCTACTCATAACGATATAAACAACAACAATAATAAATAAAGTAGACATGATTAACAATAATGAAAGGATGAACAAAGAATAATTAAATAACAAGAAGCAATTAACTGAATAACAAAGAAAGATTAAGAATACCGATTACAAGCTTGAACTAAAGACAATCGTCTTTGATGAATAAAATCCGGAGGCAAGCGAACTAAATTAGGGTTTCTGAATTAAAGCTTAAAAGTATTAAAAAGCATATGAAAGTATATATGAAAGTATCTAATTAAGAAAGACGAGCTTTCTTTATATATTACAAAAATCTAACTAATTAGGTTAAAATTAAGGAAAATACGAAAATCCGCCGAAATAATGACTTGCTCGATCGAGCAAGGGCCTTCTGCTCGATCGAGCAAGACCTGACAACGACTCGATCGAGCAAGATGACTCTGCTCGATCGAGCAACTCTCATTATAGCTTGTTTTCTTCGACTTTTCTTCATTTCTCCTCATTCTTCCTCGATTTCCGTGCCTAGCTTCTACGATCCAACTCCGTCATGCTCCATATCTACTCGAAAAGCTCCAAATGCATCCAATCTGCATTAAAACATAACAAAAGCGGCAGAATCGATATTCTAGCTAAAATAGCATAGAATAAGCAAGGAAAGACGGTAAATCGAGTTAAATGCATCTAACGGAGGCATAAAATATGTATATAAATAATGATCATCAAACTCCCCCAAACCAATCCTTTGCTTGTCCCTAAGCAAAGCACTCGACACATACAAAGACAAACATACAAATGGTGAATGAAAAACTCAAAGCTAATGTTAATGCACATACAAATCCCAAGCTATCCAAATCTATAACAAAGTAATGACTAAGTTGTACCAATAAAACAAATTCAAAGGCACGGGAAAGTAGAAAACGCAGCTCATAATCCAAGATTTTACATGATACCGTAGTGTAGACAAAAACCAAATACCTTTCAATCTTGCAAGGCTCAATTTGTCGGATTCTCGCGGATTCACTCAAGCACTCATAAGTTTATGTAAAGGTGAGTTTTGTGAAGATAGAAAGAAATAGAAACACTCACTCAACTTATGAAACATGCATGCATTCTAATGTGATAGTAATTTCCCCAACTAATACGCATTCGCTATAAAGTACATGAATCAGGACAAAAAGGGAGGCTAATGGGTGAAGGTAGAAATGGATTGTGCCAAGGCACGTATGGAAATGTGGGGCTAAGACCGGTAGTCGCAGCGACACGTACCAAAACAAATCTACAAGACTAGCACAAACCAACACCAACTAGAGAAATCATCTTAAACTTTGACAACGCAAGAGAGAGATCGAAATTGCTCTCTAAATATGCATTAAACTGTAGTAAATTCCCTTTCATTATCCCTTGAATAATTCAATGAAGCAACAAATTTTTCTTTCTTTTTTCCTTTTCTTTTCTTTTTTTCTTCTTTTTCATTTTTTCTTTTCAAATCAAATCTTTTCTTTTTTTCTTTTCTTTATCATTTTTTTCTTTTCTTTTCTTTTCTTTTCTTTTGCTTCACAACTTTTCTCAACAAAGGGAATAAATGACACAATTGCCAACACACTTGCTACACCCAATGATATTCTTTTCGAAATCCCGACCCAACCATAGTAGACAAGTAGACAAGGAAAACATGCAACTGCGACTGTCCCGATAAGGTAAGCAAGTTATAGGAATGTAGCTATTAGATAGGTTATGAAACAGGCTACAAAGGCTCAAATGGGCTAAACATAGAGAACTCAATAATAAGGGTATAAAATCAAGTCTTTTTGGCTATGTGAGGCTTATTTGAACAAAAAGAACCACCTTTCATCATGCACTTATCAAACGAACGCGTATAGTATCAAGAAACGAATGTCACACTTATGCAATTTGATGTTACACATTCCACAAGGAGTACCACACTCAAGCCTAAAAACAATGAGACCAGTTTATTGATGTTCCTGGCCTAGGAAGCTCTAAAGACCTCAGAATTTTAAGTGGTTTACCAACAAAAATTGCCAAATCTAATTAGCATAAGGTATGTCAAAAACGGTCAAGACTTGTACTATGAGCTTTGTTTTCCAAAAATAGTAAATCAAAACAATGTACATGGATAACTTATTTGGGATTCAAATGCAAAAACAATGCAAATTATCATCATTGTAATTCAATTCACCAAGACTCGACCTAATAAAATAAAAAACATGTTTTTCAATTTTTATGATTTTTTTTTTCTTTCACACAACGAAAATAAACACACAACATAAATAAAGACTCTCCCCCAAACCTAAATGTCACAGTGTCCTCAGTGTGACGCTAACAGCACAGCAATCATATATCAACCAACAGCAGCAACCTAAAGGACACAACTAACAAAGGGGAATGGGAGATAACTGAAAGAAAATACAATAGAAGAAAGTACAAGGATAGATAGTACCAGCTGTATAGAATAATAGTCTCCCCCAAACCAGCTGCAAAATGGGGGAGTAGTGACCAACTGTCACTACTGCTCATCAGTCGGGTTCAAGTTCAGGTGTCATTACCTTGGTAACCTTAGGGGGGTTACCTAAGCTATACACCTTTTGTAACTTGCATTCCTCTCCTGTCAGCAGTTTTTTCATCTCAACTATTGGCTTACTCCGTGAGCTTCCAGCTGTGTTGGAAATTAAGGCGATCTCCAGAGGACCCTTATCCAAACGCAAAGGGAGGCAGCCATCAATAGTTATATCAACAATATCAACCCTATGACATATCTCTTCTAGTAGGGTGTGTTTTATTGTCTTATCTAGGTTGAAAGTGATAGTGTCATCCCCCACTGTTAGTGTAAGTCTCCCATTCTTAACATCTATAACCGCCCTCGCAGTATGGAGGAATGGTCGTCCCAAGATGATAGGAATTTGGGTGTCCTCGGCCATATCTAAGACAACAAAGTCAACTGGTATGAAAAACTTCCCTACTCTAACCGGTACGTCTTCTAAAATCCCTAAAGAGTGTTTAATAGAACGGTCGGCCATTTGTAAGGTCATGTTTGTAACAGTAAGTTGACCCATATTTAAATTTTTGCATATAGAAAATGGCATAACACTAACACTAGCCCCTAAATCACAAAGGGCTTTATCAATTGCCAAGCAACCTATATTACAAGGAATAGAAAAACTCCCTGGATCCTTTAGCTTTGGTGGTGATCTGGATTGCAACACAGCACTGCATTCTTCACTAAATGCAACCGTCTCCACTTCATTAAAGGACCGCTTCCTTGTCAATATATCCTTCAGAAACTTTGCATAGGCCGGCACTTGAGTGATCAACTCGGTAAATGGCACACTCACTTGCAAATTCTTCACTACCTCCATAAACTTCCCGAACTGTTTATCGAGCTTTGATTTATGTAGGCGCTGAGGAAAAGGAAGTTTAATTACAATGGGCTCGGCTTCTTTGGCTTTGGAAGATGAATTGGAAGTCGTGTCATCCTGATCAGGGGTTGCTCGATCGAGCAGAGGGGTTGCTCGATCGAGGTTTGCTGTACTGTAACTTTCAGAAACTTCTCGAGAAGAAATTGGGCAAATTTTCTGGGTTGCTCGATCGAGCAAGGGGGTTCTGCTCGATCGAGCAACCTTGTTTTCAGCCTCTTTTTCGCCTTTTTTCGAACTTTGATCAGCAACTTCTAAGCTTTCATTGGTTTCATCCCTTATCATTTCAGGGCCTTTGTAATGGGTTACACTCCTCAAAGTGATGGCATTGACTTGTTCATGTGGAGGGTGTCCTTGAGGAGGAAGATTACCCGGTTGTTTATGTGGATTTTGAATTGCCAATTGGGCAATTTGAGTGTCAACCATCTTGTTATGAGCTATCAGTTGTGAGATCTGAGCATCTTGCTTTTGTTGGATCATAAGACTCTGCTGCAACATGACTTTCAGTTCCGCCATATCATTACTTGGAGGTGGTAGAGGTGGAGGTTGTTGGAAGTTTTGGCCACCTTGATTGGAACGGTTAAAGTTACCTTGAGAATTGCGATTCTGAGGAATCACATAAGATGAACCTTGTTGCTGAGGTGTTGGTGGGGTAGGATTAAGAACATTCTGACTTCGGTAGGAGAAATTGGGATGCTCTCTTGTCCTTTCATTGTAAAAGTTAGAGTACGGTGAACCTTGCTTAAAGGATTGAAAGGCAAGCACTAGATCAACCGTACTCATACATTCCACTGCATTATGCCCCATAGTACCACATCTTTCACAGGTTGGCTCTTGTTGAACCATGGCATGAACCATTTGCTTATTTTCCAAGGACTTTGAAGTTTGTAACTCGGCAATTTTGGCAGTTAATGCCTCCAACTGAGCTACAATGGCATTATCCGTACCTCCTCTCCTCACATTACCCCTAGGATTCCCATACTCAGCAGTGTGAGTAGCCATCTCACCAATTAACTTCCAAGCATTGCCATCACTAGTGTTATTTTGGAATCTCCCATTAGCAGCAGAATCGAGCAATGTCCTCTGATCATCATATAACCCATTATAAAACTGGTTGCATAAGAACCAAGTATCAAAACCATGATGTGGAACAGACTTGACAAGCTTTTTGAAGCGAACCCAGGCCTCATTAAAGTTCTCATTGGGACCTTGTTTGAAACTTGTGATTTGGCTTCGAATGGCATTGGTTTTCTGTGGCGGAAAATATCTTTTGTAGAATGCAAGAGCCAAAGAATTCCAATCGGTGATGCCAAGTGCAGCCATATCTAACTCACTCAACCAATCTTCTGCCCCGTCTCGTAATGAAAAGGGAAACAACACCAACTTGATCTCATCTTGTGTCACCCCACCCGTTAAAGGAATAGAGCAGCAATAGTTAGTGAATTTCTCCATATGCTTAGCAGGATCCTCAGTAGGGCTTCCTCCAAACATGTTTCGCTCCACCAAAGAGATGTAAGATGGACGAATCTCAAAAGTACTATTACCCGTAGTAGGGAGTTGAAATCCCTTGGGAATAGATGCAACGGTAGGCTCCGAGTGGCTGGCTAGAGTAGGCATGGTTGTAGTAGGTGCAGAAATAGGTGTATCCTCTTCTAAGGATGGTTTTTCTGCGACGAATTCGGCGTAAACTGTTTCAAGCGTACTCAAGTCTTCCGCTTCTTGAATTTCCTTCCAAAAGTTTCGTCTAGACCGGAGAGTCTTCTCTGGTTCGGAATCGTAGGGCACGAGAACGGACCTAGAACACCTGGGCATAAACAAAAACTAAAGAAAAGGATGAGAACTGTCTCAAGGAACTTAGGTTCCCTGAGACGAAAAAGACAAACTAAGTAGAAACAAACAGAAAACTGTTGCCTCCCCGGCAACGGCGCCAAATTTGATAAGGCTAAAGTCGCGTCACCTTAATCAAAGTAAAACCTAATTCACTACTAACTAATAGTCAGCGGTAAGCAAGGTATCGAATCCACAGGGAGGCAGTAGTATTCTAATCTGTTAAACTAGGTTTGTCTCTTAAGTAACAATTTCTGGGTTTTGATTGTGGTTTCTAAACTAATAGCAATTAATAACAACAACGAAAGTAAACAATAACAACTAATAACAATAATAATAACAACTAATAATAAGCAATAACTAACTATAAGCAATAACAAACTAATACGGTTGAAACCAATGAGATTAAAAGTCTAGGGTCTCAGGTTCACTAGGATTATTGTTCAGGGATAGGGATAAAATCAACTATCATGCAATAAAGCTATCTAAGGTCACAAGATCGGTCGATTCAATTATGCCCTTTAGATCTACAATTTAACATGCGATCGCTATCATTAAACGAGTTCTATTCAATTATCGTAGCCTATCTTAGTCTTAACCCGGTCGGTGTTAATCCTAATTCGCGAGACTAGTTAATTAATCCTAGCCAGTAATCAAACAACTAGAATTAAAACGATAATCAAACGATAACCATGCAATTGCAATTCAATTAATCAATCTACCCCTTCTAACAATCCTAGATCCCCTTTCAACCCTAGAAAGGAATTTAGCTACTCATAACGATATAAACAACAACAATAATAAATAAAGTAGACATGATTAACAATAATGAAAGGATGAACAAAGAATAATTAAATAACAAGAAGCAATTAACTGAATAACAAAGAAAGATTAAGAATACCGATTACAAGCTTGAACTAAAGACAATCGTCTTTGATGAATAAAATCCGGAGGCAAGCGAACTAAATTAGGGTTTCTGAATTAAAGCTTAAAAGTATTAAAAAGCATATGAAAGTATATATGAAAGTATCTAATTAAGAAAGACGAGCTTTCTTTATATATTACAAAAATCTAACTAATTAGGTTAAAATTAAGGAAAATACGAAAATCCGCCGAAATAATGACTTGCTCGATCGAGCAAGGGCCTTCTGCTCGATCGAGCAAGACCTGACAACGACTCGATCGAGCAAGATGACTCTGCTCGATCGAGCAACTCTCATTATAGCTTGTTTTCTTCGACTTTTCTTCATTTCTCCTCATTCTTCCTCGATTTCCGTGCCTAGCTTCTACGATCCAACTCCGTCATGCTCCATATCTACTCGAAAAGCTCCAAATGCATCCAATCTGCATTAAAACATAACAAAAGCGGCAGAATCGATATTCTAGCTAAAATAGCATAGAATAAGCAAGGAAAGACGGTAAATCGAGTTAAATGCATCTAAGGGAGGCATAAAATATGTATATAAATAATGATCATCAATCTCCTTGATCATAGTTGCCTCTGATAAAAACAACACTCCATTGATCTTCTCTGGCACATTGGGACTCCCATAATTCCTCTGGTTGGGTGGTAGAGGTGTCAAGGTTACCTTTTTTCCCTCATGCCTGAAGCTATAGGTGTTATCCCTCCCCTGATGAGTGGTGTTACTATCAAACTCCCAAGGCCTCCCTAGTAGTAGGTGACAGGCATCCATTGGCACTACATCACACAATACTTCATCTTGGTATACCTTCCCAATAGAGAATGGGACCAGGCATTGCCTATCAACCCTCACCTCAGCCCCCTTGTTAAGCCATCTCAGTTTGTAGGGGTTTGGATGCTCCTGAGTAACCAGACTTAGTTTGTTCACTAGTGTGATGGAAGCCACATTGGTACAACTTCCCCCATCAATGATCAAGTTGCAGACCCTCTCTTGAATGGTGCATCTACTCCTGAATATCAAGGACCTCTAGTCATCCTCCAATGGGGTATGTTGGGAGTGCATGACCCTCCATAGGACCAAGTTATGGCCTGTGTCAGGATGAGCCATGACCAAGTCCTGCATCGGTTCCTCCTCAGCTGTCACCACCTCTAATACCATACTGTCATCAACCTCATACTCAACTAATCCCTCCTTCTCCCACTCTTCTACCTCCATAAGGGTCATGGTTCTCTTAGAAGGACAATCCTTCTTAAAGTGGCCATAACCTTGGCACTGGAAACATCTGATCTTGTTTTCAGTTGGGGGGAGGTTAGGTCTGGAGTTCACAACTCCCTTTCCTTTGTCTGGGGTTGATTGGGTGGTTGTCTTAGGGGTCTCTCCCATCCTAATACCACTATAAAACTTGTATGCAGGTCTAGTAACAGGTTTAGATATGGCTGGTTTGGCTTTCCCCATTTTCTCAACTCTCAAGGCTAGGTTGACAACATCATCATAGGACCACAAAGGTTGCATCCTGACTCTAGCAGCAATGTTTCTATCTAGTCCCTCTAAGAATCTGGCAATCCTTTGCTCAGGTTTCTCATTGACCTCACACTGGAGAGTCAATTGCTCAAAGTCCCTGAGGTATGCCTCTACAGACCTCTCTTCTTGTTTCAGTTTGGATAGTTTAATTAACAGATCTTGGGTGTAATATTTAGTGACAAATTTACTCAGCATCTTTTTTTTCAGTTTTGACCAAGATCTAAGAGGTTCCTTACCTTCCTTAATTCTTTGGTGCTTTAAGTTGTCAAACCATAGGGATGCATATCCTTTCAACCTTAGCACAACAACTTTAAAAGACTTAATATCAGAGTAACTCTTGTATTCAACTACCTTCTCAACATCCCTAATCCATTCTAATAGATCATCAGGGTTTAAACTACCAGAGAATTCAGGAATTTCTACCTTGAGATGCTTGTCAGTGTGATCTGGAATCTCCTCATAGGTTCTGTTGCTTTCTCCTGAGTCTGACCCTTCTTCCTCCTGCAGGGGCTGTCCTCTTCCCATGCCCATGTGGCCACGACCTCTGCCTCTGCCTCTAGGGGGTGGTCTTCCCCTTAGTAGATGTGTAATGTTCTCCATGACAGTGTTCAAGGCAGCCAGCACTACATTGACAGTGCCTGCTAGTTGATCCACCTTGCCTTCAATACCTGCAAGCCTCTCTTCACTCATTGGGTTATTTTTTGTGTTTTTGTTGTAGTTAGGGTAATAATGGCCTCACAACCAAAGCTCTGATGCCAGAATTGCAGTGATATTATAGGGGTGTGTAAGGAATTGGACCTTTGACTCTTAAGTAGCACAGGATATGGATGTCACTCAACTCCCACAGCTTAACACAGGGAATTAAACAACAAACTAGACTGAATAAGATTCCTTACCACAGTCAAGCACAGGTAAGCAAGCTTGAGCCAAACAACAAGCAAACACCCCACAGTCTAAGCACAGGGATATTTAGACTTGCCACAGACTTAGATCAACACCCACAGCCTAGCACAGGATGTTATCTGGCCTGACTTTCAACTAAGACAAAGCACAAGTTGGGAAGATTTTAGAAATGAGAAAAGTTCTCAGATTTTCATTCAATTATCAACTGACTTGTACAAAAGAGCATGGGTCCTTATATAGGCCTCAATGCTTGATCTGATACAACCCTAGAGGATCATCTAAGGGCCAAGATTAACTACTAAAAGATGACAAAATACTGGCTACAAATACAGACTGATAATGCCAAAAGAAAAACAATAAAACAGACAAAATGCAGACATTTGACAATGACATGCTCTAGGTTGTGTTTGTTGCTTGGTGTTGGCTTGAAGCTTGTGGACGAGGCTCATCAATGCTCCTTGACCTTCTTCTGCAGTAGTTCTAATAGTAGGGAAGACAAGGAAAGACTTTTGGAGATAGTCTTTCAGTGTTTAGCTAGAAATAGAAAGATTGCTTTATGCTTTATGCCTTTTGGGTAGGCTGTTTTGATTTGGATTTTTAGGGTAGTTGTGTTGTGTTTTGAAACTGGTTCCCTAGGACGTTTTTGGACCTAGGTGGGTAAGGTTTTAGCTGGGCTTGGTGATAGCTGGTGGTTCAAAGTGTGGTGGTAGTTATGCCTTCCCCAAGTGGCTCTGGTGGGCTGTTTTTGTGAATTTGTGGTTGGGTGTTGGTGGGCTTGTCTTTGGCTTGCTTGGCTCGTGTCCTGGCTATCATGGACCCTCATTGTGACGGAGTCTTGGCTAGCATTCCTCAGCTTGAAGCTCCCCCTTTGGTTACTCATCCCTTGCCCCCAGATTGACCCTTGGATACCCATGTAGACTTCCCCTTGGCTACCAATGCTCACCCCTTGATCCCCCTTAGTTTGTCCCTTGTCCCCATTGTTGAATTATGCTCTGCCCTGTACCTCAGCTCCTGCTGCAATCTACTTTTAAGAGATCAAATTTCGTAAACTTTGATCACTCAAAAGTAAATATTACCAATGGATTTGATTGTAAGGAGTATTATATTAGTCATGATATTCGTATTAATAGATCTGTTTACATAACTTTTAAGCACAATTGGTTTTTTTTTATGAGAATAACTAAAGCAAAATCGAGTATTTGACCAATTGTTTAAATTAGCTAATTTTACCTGATTTTTAAAGTTACGTCTTTTACAAATATCTAGGAATCGAGTTTAAGACAATTTTAAATGCAAAGATACGCATAGTTTCTCGGTTGTGTTTCGGAGTACTGAATTTCTTTTGTTGTTCTTACGAAAATCAAAACCGAATCCTGATTTACGTTTTTCTTGAATCGGATTTAAACCGGTATTTTATCAAAAAATTCAAATTGCATCATTGAGCTGAAGAAAGACCGAAGGGTTGTGAATTGGTTTTGGCTCGATTTTGGGTTATAAAATCACTTCAATTTAGTGACGTTGGCATATTATTTCTCGCTAGTCAAGGGCAATTGGAGGCCAAGGGACAGGGGTAAGAAATTTGGTAACTGAAGATGGGTAGGGACTAGGGGAGATAAGGGAGAAAAAAATGAATAAATAAAAATAAAATACCACTTGCTTAATTTGTGAAATGAATTGTTTATAACAAGTTAACAGAAGTTGGCAACACCAACGGAAAATTGGATGTGAGGTCCTTATTGCTTGATTGTGAAACATTAGGTCCTTATTGCTACCTTTTGACATAGTTAGGTCCTTAATGTGTTGTTTACCCCTTGCTTTGCCACTTGCTCTTTGTGATGGAGATTTGACCCGTCGCAAGGTTATGACGGATCGCCCCGTCACAAGCAAGACTTATTGGACAAACAAATATGCACCTATTCACTTTCACACTATAATTCTTCCCATTAATATTCTGGCTTAGTCCAGAAACAAATGCAGAGTATCCCATGAACCGACAGACTAAAAGATTTAAACATAAATATTTTTCCCACCGATCTCATTGCATTGATATTACTTTTAAAATAGGACAAGATAAATAAATTAACGATCAAAGTTAGTCGATAAACTACTATAGTAAAAAAAAAAGTTAAGTCGATCAACTACTATAATCAAACAAGGACAATATAAATAAGACAGAGAGAATATGGAATTGAATACGAGGGAGTAACAATCTAGCATCATCTCATTTCCATTTACCAGAATTACATAAATCGTTGATGACCAACATCGAGGCATGGCAAGAATACTCAAAGTACTCAGGCTTGAACTATCTCTCTAAACAAGGACAAATCCTTCAAGACTAGTAGTCTAAGTTATTGTCGAAATTTGAACAATGTCCAAGTATAACACTAACCTCTACATTAACAAATTGTCGTCGAAACCATGGCTTCCAATTAATGTTACACTAGCAATTTCGATACACAAATCTGTACATCATCTACTTTTCTAAAGTACAGTTAAATATATGGCTTCCAACTCAATACCTTCAAATCAAAGGAGATAACATCTCTTTACTCTCTCTTTCACCACCAGGATCAAGAATATTATAACCCATTAAGCTGCAATTAAATTATGAAGGGAGGATATTACCGGATTAATTTATTTCTACAGCTGTAATGCCAGATCCGGCTGAAACGAGTCTGTCTTTCCAGAACTCGGAGATCCTGGTGTCTGGAATCCGACATTTAGGTCAGGTGGGGTAGGACAGACTTTTGGCTGGGGCCCCACATCAGAAGAGCCATCATCAGCTTTCATGACGCTCGAATTTGCAGGCAACTTCGCTTCTCCATTACCAATGTTACTACAAGATGGACTGGACTGAAGATCGGGCATGCTGGGATTTGCTGACCCGATTGGTTTTCCAGTTGTTGATGCAAAATTAAGCCCATGACTACCATTAACACCATTAACACGAGCCATATTGCCTATTGAGCTTGAATTAGTCTCTTGTGTAATTAAGGTGGAATTAGCACCATTACTGGCACAAGAGACTGAAGGAGTGGGAATCACGTTATTTGATTCGTTATTTAATTTTGTGGGGACAGACAACAATTTCTCCATCGGTGGCTTCTGCTCTAACGTGTCAATGCCTGATTGGACTAAGCCTTGAGTAGGAACTGTGACTGGAGATGATGACTGACAAGAAACCTTAGGTAACTCTTGGATTGGTTTTTGTGGGGCTTCATTTTCTCCTACCCAACCTGGGCCAAACTTGACGCCAGAGGGTAGGCATTTCTCTATCTTCCTAGAAGCCACCTTCCAAGCAACAGGCCCTAGTTTAGCCGCAAAATTAGCCAAACTCCTCGCATACCCATATTCCGTGTGAAGTCCCACCTGGATGAAAGAAAGAACCATCAGAATCACGTTTTAAGTCAAGAAATCATATTTGTGCTATAAAAAAAAATCAAGAGTAAATTCTGTAAATTAATCCCTTTATCTATGATCCCTAATTTCCTGTCTTATGGTTACCATTCTGAGATATTCATGAATAAACTTCTCGGAATCTTTCCTTTTTGTCTGCTTTAGCAATCATTATGGTTTGTGATCACACATCTTTTATCAGCTTCCATTTTTATTTACATCTAATTATGTTACTTAACTTTTGTGCAAATATAACTAGGAAGGGATTCATGGAGAAAGGAAGACCATAAAGGATTTTTATTTTTTATTTTTATCATTTGCCACTGTTAGTGAGCCTCAACCAACCAATCACAGATTACATTAAAATTGATCAAGATAAAGAGCAAGCAGAACCAGATACCAAATTCTTTCAGAGACAGAATATTCATTTCCCAACAAAAATCAGCGAAAATAACTTCTTAAATTCAGATTTTGCTTCTAAAATACAGTAGCAATTAAGAATTAAAAGATGCAAGCTTACGGCAATCAGTTGCTTTCTCTCCCCAATAAAAGTATTAAGCACAGATGGCTCGTGTCTAGACGCCAATGCACAGGAATGCTTGTATGTATTGCGTCTAGTCTCATCGAGCACTATTTGTCTTTTTCCATGCTTCATTGACATTCCCTTCGCAGCAGAACCTGGCCAAGTTACACATGACAAGTCATGATTTCTGAGGGACAGAGAGAGATACAAATAAAAAGACAAACTCCAGGAAGCATGACCGCACTAACCAAACATGTCGTCGGACCTGTCAAATTTCTCTGCTGACCGTCCCATATAATGTTCGCTATTACGAGAGCTCATTATAGCCCGTGCGAATGACTCAGTTGATCCATACTTCTCCATCTGAGCAGGACCTTTCCTCTGCTCATTGTTCGATCGGTTGGTAGTTCCCCCAGCTGTAGCAACAGTTGCTTCAGAGAATTCAGAGTTAGCGCGCAGCAAAGGAGGTCTTCCAGGTCTCTTTAAATGTTTAGGGGGTCTGCCTCTCCTCACAACCTTTGGTTCTGGATCTAGTTCGTTATCATCACTATCCTGTCGTAAGTTATCAAAATTCTTCTTTGCCAACTCTTGGATAGAACACGCCTATTAAAAGCAAAACAAACCAAAAGAAACTGAATGGCTAAAAATGAGATTACAGTGTCAGACTGTCGGATAACACTTTTTCACATGCCAAGCGGAATAGGGGAGGGAAGAACTTCTTACCTGCCGAAAGTAGATTGTATCTGGAGCATTGTACTGCATTGCATTTGAACATATCAAGGAGATATCTTTCTGCATAACAGGAAGAGACATCAAAAATACAGCAAAAGTTGCATTAACTGGAAGAATGAAACAAAAGGTCACATAAGAAGGAATACGAATGATTGCTTCAAAACTTGATATTGAGTGCTAGTATGAAAGTAAAAGGCTCAAGATAAGGTCAAGTTATCGTCCACATAGTAATTGTGTTGAATATTGCATGTAACAAAATTAGCAGTAAAAAAAATAGTAATTTGGCAGGCGATTTGAAATAAAAGGTTCATGCTGAGTATAGCACATTGATAAAAAAATTTGCCCAATGGTTCAATAAAGACAACCAAATTTCAAACATATCATCTGTATATCAATGTCGACATTAGAAAGTTTCAAATAGATATTCCAAAAGGGTTGTGAGAAAGACCAATCCATAGAAAGGAATATTTGAAAGTTAGTCAAGTGACATAATCGGAAATGGAAATAAACTTGCTTTATTTCCCATTTTGGTTTTTCGAGGAACTATACGGCCCTACCATGAAAAAAACAATGGAATAGAAGCAAGGTAAAGCTTTCTAAGCCCTGTATGCTCAAGAAACAGAAACTTTAGCTAGAAAATTATTACCACAGCTAGGGAAATGTTTTTTTTGCTACAAAGAAAACATTATCAAATGGCTCGAAAGATCCGCCTATGCAGGTGTAAGGAGGTTCGTATATGTGAAGCCTATAATGAAACTGCGCTAAGTATTGTATTGATCAATGGTTTCTTCGTGCATAAGTAGCAAACATAATTAGTTATTGATGATTACAATATTTCCATCATTTTTCCCATGACAGAGAGCAGCAGATGTTTAGCTCCTCCGGCAATCGAAAAAAGGGGTTTCATTTAGGGGGAAAAACTTAGAATCCAGTTAGCACTTCTATCATACAATACTATCCAATAGAAGAAGCTCAATAAAATGAACAGAGAAACACAAATGAGCCAAGATGAAAAACGAATATATCTTCTTATACACCAGAGAGGGATGGAGGGAGTGAAAAAAAAAATTCAGGTCTTCCCACCGACTACACTTATTACAAAAATACAACTGACAAAGCTAATCCGCACATCTTAGACATAATAAGTGTGAAATTTGTCACATTCTGCTTCTCTTTGTCTGTTTAATTAACGGATCTATTATCACCAATGTATGTGGCTCTGCCCAGAAGTGACAGAAATAATGGCAACCAACATTCGACTCATAATATGAAAGGGTGAAGACAGAAGAAACTCAAGCAAAAATTCAGTTCCTAATATCCAAGATCCTAAACTGCCAAATGCTAGCAGAGTACCAGGACAGGTACTCCGCTCATCTCTCTACCCATTTTTCCCACAAGAAGACATTGATCAAGAAATTTGTTTAGTCGACGATTCAACATAAGTAACAGAAGAACTTGTGACATAAGGTCCGTGATAATCTCTCCATAGACATTAACCAGTAAAATTTGAAACCGAGTAACACATGAGTCTTACAGCCCACCTTATTAACCCTTGGCATTCCTCTATTACCATCACCAATTGTCTACCCAATTTGATTACCTAAATATTTGTGTCAATGAGAAAGTGGCCCATTCCAAAGAATGAGAGTGATAATCTGCATACATATGCAACCATATTCATACATAAGTTACTATAAACTTCTCATTCGTAAATCGCCTAGCCTATTTTTAATAGCTAGCTACATTCACTTCCACTGTCCTCAATTGCCCATCTTCACAAGTGATTATGAGCCAAAGATTGAAGCCAAAGAAAGGTAAGAAGATGGGGCTACATCAACAACAACCTAAAGCCCCTCCAAACGAAATTCCAACTAGCAACCAACAAGTACCTACAAGCAACCAGCTCAATTTGACAAGCCATGAAATCCCTTTACATAATCACCAACAGAATCGAACAAACACAATACCCACAACATAACCTAACAAATTTCCAATGCTAAACAAATACCAACCTCGAATTCTTCAAGATGGCCATAAGAACCATCCTCTAGTTTCTTCCGTACTGTACTAAAATCCATTGGGTGATCAATAATTTCGTGATAATCCGGAAGCTGCAGAATGGCCAAACAGACACAGATTCAATACAAACAAAAAAAACTGCTTCAAACTACATCTAAGCAATTAAAATCATTAACAGTATATTCACCTCTTCCGCATCCACAGGTTCAGCAAAAACTCCATATGTATCCTTCCTGAGCACCAAAAAAAACCCAACTTTGACTATGCATTTAAATCCATACTCCATAAAGCAATGTAAACCACATTTATAGTGAAAAGTACGTACTTTTGAAGTCTATCAAGGATAAAAAGCAACAACTTTTTATCAGGTAAAGGAGTAGAGGGTCCATCATCCTGTTTACTAGACCCTGCAAACATCAAAACTTCAATACCATCCCAATCTAAACACCAAAAACATTGAAACCGCAATAATTTTCGAAACCAATTAGCTAAGAAAAATCAAAACCTTGTTCGGTATTCGTTTGGTTCGTTACAGCAACACTCGCCTTTTCAGCCTGCACCTGCAAAACATACCCAGCAAATATAACTATCTATCTTCCCAACATAATCCTAGTATCATACTCAGTGTTATTAAAACCCAAAAAAGGACAGATATTTTTAAAGTAAAAGACAAAATTGAACTTTTTGCTCAGTTGACAGTCGAATCATTTAATGCCAACAAAATAAAAATCCCTGATTTTTAAAAATCAGTTATAAAAAAAAGAGTAGTTATCCATATCCATATATAATAAAACCCCAGAAAAATAAAAATGAATAATGATAAAAATCAACCGCCACCATAATAATAAGATTAAAAAGATAATTCAACACTTTATATTCTTACATAAACCAAGTGACAAAGTCAAAGTGCGTCACACTCACACACACACAAATACTTGAATTAAAATTTGCGCGAAATCCCAGAAAATTCAACAATATTTCAAAAGTTAACTGTCAAATTACCGTTACAAAAAAACCCCAATTAACTCCCAAAATCACAATCATTACTCAAATAAGCGTTAAGAAAACCCCAATTACTCCACAAATTGAAAACCCCCAAAAACGAAACCCTAAAAATCATAATCACCTTATCATCAATTGAAACAATTTCAGCAGATCCGTGAGAAATCGAATCAATCTTACGCTTCCGAAGACTCCTTCCTTCAATTTCCTCAGAATTCTCACTCTCATCACCATCACCATCACCATCATCGTCATCCTCTTCCTCATCCTCGCCTTCCTCCAATTCATCTTCATCTTCATCTTCATCGTCATCTTCAACAACCTTGACCTTCTTCACCTTTTTCCCAATCTCATCAAAATTAGGGTTAGGGTTAGAATTAGGGTTAGGGTTTCGCCTAGTAGATCGGCGAACTATAGAAGACGACGAATTGGGGCTCCGACTACCAACCCGTTGCTGTACCTTTTTCGGAGTAATATTTTTATTACTATTATTATTAGTATTAGTATTATTAGTATTATTATTAATATTATTAATAATTTTGGAATTAAGAATATTTTTATTGTGTTTTTTGAGTAATTGTTTTTGGAGTTTTAAATTGCGTTTTTGGAGATCTAAGAGAGAAGGACGACCTTTCTTCTTCTTCCTCTTCTTCTCCACCACCACCTTCCCCATTATTATTATTTTTTTACTTTATTTATTTATTTTTATTTAATAATAATAATGTATTTTTATTTAATGTTTCCGATTTTGTCTCTCCTCTTTTTTGAAGGTTTATTTCTCTCTCTTGTGTCAAAGAGGGGGGAGAGTGCTTCTATTTACTTCCTTTTTGTTTTTATTATTTTATTTTCGAAAATAACACCCTATTTTATTTGTTTTTTTTTAGTTTTAGTTTTGGTTTAGTTTGGGTGGGGGAGGGGTGTTGGTTAGAATACTGGTCACTAGTTGAGTAGTTAGGGAGGATTTATCACGTGAAGGCAAGAAATGGAGTTTGTGTTTTTAGACTTGGCTTGACACGTGCACCTCACTTACAAAGACAATTAGACATTAAGCTATATAAAAATGATCTGATCTGGATCTGGATCTGGATCTGAATCCGACTCGTTAAGTTTTGAGAATGAATCTTTACATTAGATTGGTCAAAACTTGTTTCGAACTTATCAAACCAATATCGACCTCCAGGCGTGCTTTACCAAATGTAAGGTGGAATGGTGGATCTAACCCGTCAAGTTTTAAGAATGCATCGTTAGATTCGATTGGTCAAAACTCGTTTCAAACTTGATCAAACCAATCTCGAGCTACAGACATGCTTTACCAAATATGAGCTCGAGCCCGATTTAACAAGATACAAATTGATTTCAAGCTCGATACCTAATTCGAATGAAGCTAAGAAGAAGAAATCAATGAGTGAAATACAAGGTATACCGGTGTTGGATTTGAATGAAATTGAGGAGTTAGGACCTGAAGAAGGATGGATGCTAAAACAAGGAGGGAAGCATATACCTGTAATGGAGGCAATTGCAGAAGAGGATGAAGTAGAGCTTCTACAACTCTCAAAAGAAGATATTAAATCTGAGGTAGAATTCTGGAATCATTCTGTTTATTGTTATATTATGGGTGCAAATCCTTCTTGGGAGGTTGTGGAAGGATATGTGTATCGTGTGTGAAAACAGTTCCATATTGACAGGGTCTTATTCTTGGATAATGAGATTTTTATTGTGCGTTTTAAGAACTCTGAGGATAGGGAGAAATTATTGCAGTCAGGTTATTATTTGTTTGATAATAAGCCTGTTATTATTAAACACTGGGATTTAGAGGCATAATTGGTGAAAGAGAAAGTTGATGTTGTGCCGGTATGGATTACACTGTATGATATACCCTTGAAGTTCTGGGGAGAATGCCTACCCAGAATTGAGGATTGGTAGGAAAATATGTGAAGAAGGATCAAGCAACTACTGAAAAAGTACGATTAAGTTATGTTAGGGTTATGGTTGAACTGGGCATTAATCATACTCTGCCTGAACATATTGCCTTTTGGATGAAGCTGGGAAGAAGGTGAATGTTAAGGTGGAGTATGAGTGGAGGCCAGTGGTATGTACTGTATGCCAAGGAATGGGACACTTAGCTAACCAATGCAGGAAGAATGGTAGTACTTCAGAGCCGAAAACTAAGCCTCTACCAAAGCAAGTTTGGAGGCATGTATTAAAGGATGTGCCTGCTACACCAGTACATGACATAGTAGAGACTATTTTAACTTCTGAGGTGTTTTCTCCTTTAGCTCAATCTGTTAAAGCAACACTAACAAGACAAATTATGAGGCGCAGTTGTCAAGATGGATCTTTAGGAAGGAAAGTGACTGGAACATCAGAAAAATTCACATTTATGGATGTTTTGAATGAATTGACTACTCCTAGGGGGAATAGTCCATAGTGGAAAAGGCCCTCCTAATACTGATCAAAATGCATAGTGTGGGATTCTGGAATGTCAGGGGTCTGAATGACCTGAATAAACAGAAGAGTATTGTAACACCCCGAAAATATAATATAAAGTAAATAAAGAGAAAAATATGTATATAACAAACTATACGTTTTTATTTCATAAAAAAAAACTTGAAAACAGATTTATTTCAAGGCGTCACCGCCGTATTTCCTGTACTGGAAATACAAGGCTATAACATTGTCTTAGCAACCTATACATTACATATTTTTTTTTCTATATATTAATTTTTATAGTGAAACTCACTCCCGCGGTTCCCTAGCATAGAAACCTGAAAAAATAAACAATAACAAAATCAGTCAACACTGACTGAATATGATTTCAGTTACCTTCAGCGGTCCTAATAAATACTTCTCATAATACCCCTGTCATTTTATCATAACATTTAAAATATGGACTAACGGTCTACCATTACTGAAGTGAGACACATTACGGAGTAAAACTCCCATGGGCTAAGCCCTCCTCCATGTACACAGGACCATATAATTATTTATGTAACCCCCTGACACTTTCACCAGTAATAACCAGAACCGGAGTTCTCATATCATGGAGTCATGCTCCCTTCCATGTACACAGGTTGAATTTGTAATGTCATCCCCTTCCCGTAATCGTATCCTGAATGCTACAATTGGCCAAATGTACATTATATGCAAAACGAGCATAACAACATTACGTAACAACATTATAGTATAATGGACATTAATATAACATGTGAGTAGTAAAATAACAATAATATGAAATCTACACTTCTTATTTTATGAACAATTACTTATAATGTCATCTGAAATTATTAATTTCTACGCTAAAGGGTCCCAAAACCATACCTTATTTACCTATCTAAGTTATCACAAGTAAATATGAAGTGCTTCTATATCTATATTGCTTTGTGTTTTATTTTATTTTATTGTATATGACTTTGTGCTTGTTATTTTCCTTCTGAGAAGATTAGTTGTACTCCTATTTATAGGAAACAAGGTCGGTTAATTTTTTGAAGTCTACAAATTGAACTTTACCTATTCTAACTTAGTGATTAAGAGATGTCATCCTTACCCAATACTAAGTTTTTACCTTAGGTGATAATCATAAGCCACCTTTTCTTAAAATGCTCAATATATCTTATCCATAATATTATTTTACTATTTTCTATTATGATACTACAATAATTACTTAGTTTTAGTAATGAGTTAGTGTACATAATAGATTATTATTCATATTGTATCTAGTAACGACAGCATACTTACGAGTATAAAATTTGTCTAGAAAAAAATGTAATCTATTATTAATGTTAATTTTAAAAGATTTGTAAACATTACGATTATCGAACATTGTTATTATTTTGGGTCAAAATAAGTAATTTTACTAGAGTGGATAATGACTATTGTTCTTACAATTATTCATTTGTTAGTCGAGTTGGATCTAATTAGTCGCAACTTGGTCTTTCTAATACAACAATGAATACTTTGACACAATTTTATTTATTTATTTATTTTGTTTTATTTTTACACAACTATCCGGGATATTACATTCTACCCTCCTTAAAAATAAGTTTCGTCCCGAAACTTCAATTACCTTGGTTTAGAACAAATGGGGGTACTTGTTTTTCATATCTAGCTCTGTTTCTCATGTAGCTTCTGACATATCGTGTCTGGACCATAAGACTTTCACCAATGGAATAGTTTTATTACGAAGAATTTTCTCCTTTCGATCTAAAATTTGAATTGGTAGTTCCTCGTAAGTAAGATCTTCCCTAACTTGTAAAGGTGGTATGTCAACAATATGACCAGGGTCAGGGATATACTTCCTTAAAAGTGAAACATGGAAGACGTCATGTATCCTTGACAATTCTATCGGAAGATGAAGTCGATATGCCACATTTCCAACTCTTTCATTTATTTCAAAAGGCCCTATATATCTTGGACTCAACTTTCGTTGCTTCCCGAAGCGTATTACTCCTTTCATGGGTGATACCTTGAGAAATACAAAATGGTCGTCTCTTGAGATCAGCATAACTCTTTTGACGACTTTGTGTGGTTCGCATTTTCTCTTGTATGATTCTTACTTTGTCAGTTGTCTCTTGTATCAAATCGGGTCCAAGTATTCTGGATTCATCAATATCACTCCAATATAATGGCGTTCTACACCTTTGTCCATATAGAGCTTCGTAAGGAGCCATATTAATACTAGCATGATAATTGTTGTTATAGGAGAACTCTATCAAGGGTAAGTACTGCTCCCACGATCCTTTAAAATCCAAAACACATGACCTTAGTAAATCTTCCGATGTTTGGATGGTTCGCTCGGTTTGACCATCTGTTTGCGGGTGAAAGGCGGTACTAAAGTTAAGCTTAGATCCCATTTGTAACACCCCCATAATCCGTTATATTTAAAAATAGAGTTTTCATGTGAAATTCGGAATATGGATGTGTCACATTTGAACCAATTGTAGTAGAAGTATTTAAATCAAGTAATTCAAAGGGGTAAATGTCTATGTGAATTAAAAACCAAAGAGTAAAATCCGATTACAACCAAATCCAAATGTTTGCGGAAGCGAATAAGTTTGATGATGCAAAATAAAGATAATTGTCTAAACATGGGTTTCCAATAAAACAATAACGCGCGCGCTCTCCCGTGATTCCCACGTCCTAGTTCCTTGGATTACCTGTCACACGATCTGCTCTCACAATAGTGGTCATAGCAGTTCCAATTAAGGACAAAAACAAAAGAGGGTCAACAATAATGTTGAGTAAGGTAAACAATCCAAAAATAAATAAATAAGAGTTTTACTTAAAATTTAGAATTCATAAGAAAGTAGAATATCATTGAGAAGTTCAAGTTTCTAAATAAGGAAATGTGACAACCCTCGCGAATGCGGAAATATAAAACATACAAGCATGTGAAAAGATATGCGGAAATACGGTATTTTAAAAACTTTTTAAACATGCAAGATATATATAACACGAGGTGTGTCAAAATATTACAACTAAGTACGGAATATACAATAAAGAGACGAGGCCTCTTAAAATGTTAGCAAAGAACAAGTGTTTATCCAAAACTAGCTACTATCGTCTAGAGGTGAACTTCCAGGGACCACGCCCGCTAGCTCACACCCGAACCCCAAAATATCAGATCCAAAAAGTCATCCATAGCAAGCAACCTATTCATCCATGAAAAACATGAATGCCACAGTCAGTGGGGAGTAACTCCGGGTTCTCCCAGCCATATTACATCAAACGTACACATAAGGTAATTTGAAAGTAAAGCATGCATATATACATACATGTGAGTTGCGATAATGATAAATAGGCAATCCGAGATATAAAGATGAGATCATATAGAAATCAAATCCGTAACCATCATGTTATTTCAAGACTCGGGAAAGACACTCTTAGGCAATCGAATACGCTCACTAGGGCTTACATCTCACCGTTAGCGGTATAAGATTGATAAGATTGAGACTCGACAGACAAACCAGTCACGTCATGCGATGATCACAATAAATCCAACATATTATCATCCATTCACTAACCAAGACAATGACGGTGTCCAATCATGCAATGACCATGAACAATATCATGAAATCACGCATTCAAAGACGACACAAGACGACAAATCTCACGGTAAATGAAACGCACTAGCATCGTGTACATGGCAAGTATGATTAAAAGGCATCCACGGGATAAACATTTCCCTGAACTCATACACGATGCTACATTTCGTATATGTGCACTAATTTCCTCCGGTAGGACGACGATAATAAGACGGTCCTAGTCCTAAACCGTGCTAGATTCTCGGAATAAGTGAACTGTTTTCCGATTCGACATGCGATAACATTTCGCATACAAGACTCGGTCTTACAATATATATGCCGAGTACCCCAAATTCGGTAGATCAATTCACGAAAGAGGCGGAAAAGAGCTCAAGCCTCATAACAAGCGGTACGCTACATGCAAATAACACCACCTCGCAAGTACACAACATTTGACGGCCGGGTCGATCAACGCATTGCGTTCGCCTCCCAACAACGTCGTCGTATGCCCACTCACACATGCAATTAAGCAGTAGGATACCTCCCCGTTCCGACATTCCAGCCTTACGAACGTGGAGGTAGCCAAGGGAATGAGAGTACAAAGCACAAGACAAAATAGTGCTCAAACCGTATCATTTGTAAAAACCGACTCAAAGTGGGAACATACCAAAAACAGTCACAAAACATGAGAATAGGGAATCATATAAGTTTAAATATGATAAACATGAGTCAATACATGATACATAAGCATTAGAACAAGTTTATGAAGCATAATGAATAAAAACATAGATCACCTCTCCAAAACAACTTTGTTTGGAAACCAACTAAAACAAGGGTCCACTTCAAACGGTCATAACTAAAGTTCTAGACATGCAAATGCAGAAATTTCAAATGGAGGTGATAGCTTACTCTCTTACGGTTCCAACGGGATGTCACAAGCTCAAAACAAAGAAGTAACGAAGGAGATATGATCATTTTACGAAAAGGGGTCAGTGCAGGAAAACTGCAGTCGGCCGCGCGTAACGCTGCCAGCACCCTACGACGCAGCTAGCGTCCCACGACGCAGCCAGCGTCCCATGACGCAGCCAGCGTCCTTCACGGGATTCAAGCACGATCAAAACCAACATGTTATCAACAACAAAAATCCTCATTTATCATCACAAACCATCAATTCTCATATCAATTAACAACTAACAACATCCATCAACAACAACACAAGTCCTAAGCATACTAACCATAATCTAAATACGATTACTAGCCTAGAAAAACACATAAAACACGTAAATGATATCGAGTAACCCTTCACCGTTACCTTTTCGCGTCTTTAAACGGTTTCTAAACCTTCCTAGTCTCCACCTACATACAATTAGATAATAAAAGATGAATATCATTCACCTTGAGAAAGACGGATAATTTAAAAAGCAAGAAAGACGGTAATTTTATTACCAATACGGATAGAGGAAGATGAGAGGGGAAGAATAAGACGAACTTACGTGAATTTGAGCAAGAAACGAGCGAGTTATGACGAATCTAAGCTTGGATGATTATGGAAGCTAGGTTTTGATTTGGGTTTCTTAGTGATGAAGAAATGTTGAATTGTGAGAATGAAATAGGTTAGGAGTAGTATGAGGTAGTATGAAGGAAAAAGTCAAGAAAAAGTCAAAGTCGACCTAAGACGGGTTTTACTTGAAATCTCGCGGAAATTCCAATTACGAACTCGGAAATTCTAAATTCGACACGGAAAATTAAATTCTAAAATAAAACTAAATTTCGCAGAAAAGTATCCGTAAAATATTTTTACTATAAAAATAGGGTACATTTGCGGGTGTTACATTTTCTTTTGTGTTAGTTTATTCCCAGGTCTCTCAGGTCTGAGCTCATACCATTTGATCCCGAACCAGAAAAGACTCTCCGTGCTTTACGAAACTTTTGGAAGGAAATCCATCAAGCAGGAGACTTGAGTACGCTTGACTCCGCCTACGCTGAATTTGTTGCTGAAAATCAATCCTTAGAAGAGGATACTTCTATTTATGCCGTTACAAAAATCATGAATACTCTAGCCAACAATTCAGAACCCACCATTTTATCCATCCCCAAAGGATTCAAACTACCTACTACGGCTGATAATACTTTTGAGATGCGCCCGTCTTACATCACTTTGATGGAGTGAAGTATGTTTGGAGGGGGTTCTACTGAGGATCCTGCGAAACATATGGAGAAGTTCAATAACTATTGTTGCTTAATTCTCTTAAAAGCTGGAGTAACACAAGACCAAGTGAAGCTCGTGCTTTTCCCCTTCTCTCTACGGGATGTGGCAGCAGATTGGTTGGGTGAATTACACATTAAGGCCATGGTTATCACCGATTAAAATTATCTATCTCTTGCCTTCAACAAGAGGTACTTCTCACCACAGAAAACAAATGCCATAAGAGGTCAAATTACAAGTTTCAAGTAATGTCCTACTGAACAGTTACATGAGGCATGGGTTCGATTCAAGAAACTGGTCAAATTTGTCCTACATCTTGGTTTTGAGACTTGGTTCCTATGAAACCAATTCTATAATGGGTTGTCTGATAATCAAAGAGCTTTGCTAGATTTGCTGCTAATGGGAGGTTTCAATTTAATACAACCGATGCTCATGCCTGGAAGTTAATTGATGAGATAGCTACTCACACTGATGAGTATGGTAACTCAACTGAAATCTCTACAAAAATAGAGCTTTTCAGAGGCTACAAGGGGCCAGGGTGAACACTCCCTCACACGTACACTCACTCACTCAGAAACCTGCACTAGGCTAGGCAGAACAGATAGGACTTTGCACCTTAGCACACAAGCACAGGTAGCAAAGGTTGTGTTTAAGACTCAAGACACACAAGTAATGACTCTTAGACACTGTAATCATAGATCACACACAAGTTCACTAAGGATTACCACAATACTTAGCTTTGCTAAAGAATTGCAATGAACAAAGTTCAGGTTTTTTTTTCAATTCATCATAATCTGATTTCAACTTCTTACAAGCAAGCCTTATATAGGCCAAGAGATACACATCTAAGGGTCTCAAATGCATCATCTAATGTACAATAAGTCGTGGCCTTGGCCTTACACAAATCAGAATACTAACTAGGATACAAAAGCATAAAGTAATAAAGCATAAAGCATAAAACAGAAAACAGGCTGCTCCTCTTTGTCTTGTTGTGCAAGGTCAATTAAGATGTGTAAGACCTTGGAGCTTGGGCTTGGCAGCTACCATCTTCAAGTACAAAGGGTTAGGATGTCTTTCAAGTCGTGCCCTTGTCTTGCCTAGCCAAATATAGCACCCAAAACAGCCTTGGTACAAGACAATGCTGAAATGTCCCCATCTGGACCCATTTGTTTGTACTTAGCTAAACCTGCTCTTTTTTTGTGAATTAGCAAAAACTCTCCTAGACTTTTATCTTCCTAAGACTTTAAAATAAGGGTTTTAGGCCTTGGAATAACTTAATTCATAATAGGGGTTGCCTTGGACGAAGCTCTTTGATGTTGGACCTGAACCGGGTGAGATAGGACATGGACCCTTCTGATTGCATTTTGTAACACTCATAACTCTCTGCTCAAGATGAATTTGAAGACCCATGATAGCTCATGTGAAAGCTATGGATGTTAGCTTTCTCCTCCAAAAAGAATCACCCCTAAACATTAAGTAGATTTTGAGTTATGCAACTTTGAGTGCAGATTGGTCTTAATCACATACCCAGCAGACTTGCCACTAACTATACCCGTTTTGCTCAGGCCATAACTTTCTCTTTAGGATGATGTAGGAGTACCCCAAGGTGCCATTTTAAAGATACATGAGTTAGCTTCTTCCTACATTTGGAATCACTCAAAGGTCGTCCTCCAATATTCAGATATGGACCTTTTGGTAAGAGGGGGTCAGGCGGAACATTGCATTAGACTCTTATGTAGAGGCTGTTTTATAGAAACCATAGGGCAAGCTACAAACCTAATATTGTGGTGGTTCCAACTTCATTTTGTAGCTAAGCCACTAAGCTTTCCAACCATATAAAGATCATCAAAATGGAATGAGTGTAGCTTAAATTATGTTGCCAAGAACAGGACCCTTATCTTGTTCCTGCTGCGATCAAATTCCTTTTAAGTAGGAATTGGTGACTTTGAAGCACCCATAAGCTTGGAGTCTTGTAAGGCTAATCATGACCATGAAATTTAGGCTTTCCCTTGATTACTCCTGTTGCAGTAACCCAAGGGTAATGTGAGAGGGGATAGTACAGATAATGTCGTTGAAGCCTTGTTGGAGGCATTGACTGCCCAAATTGCCGAATTGAAAACTTCACAATCTTTGGGAAATAAGCAAACGATTCATGCCATGGTTCAACAAGAGCCAACTTGTGAGAGATGTGGTGCCACGGGGCATAATGTGATTGAGTGTATGAGTACGGTTGTTAAGCGCTTCCTTTTCAATCCTTTAAGCAAGGAACATCGTACTCTTATTTCTATTAAAGGACGAGAGAGCATCCAAACCTTTTATATCGAAGTCAAAACGTTCTAAATCCTACCCCGCCGCCACCTCAGCAACAAGGTCCCTCCTATGTGATTCCTCAAAATCGAAATTCTCAACAAGGTAATTATAATCGTCAAGGAGGTTATACCTTTCAACAAGCTCTGCCCAAGCACCTCCAAACAAAGACATGGCGGAGTTGAAAGCCATGTTGCAAAAAAGTTTGATGATCCAACAAAAGCAAGATGCTCAAATAACCCAATTGGTAGCTCATAGCAAAATTGTCGATACCCAAATTGCTCAAATGGCCACTCAAAATCCTCAAAGGCAACAAGGAAAATTACCTTCTCAAGGTCATCCCCCACTTGAAGAACTAATATAGGCAGCGACAATTGGATAGACTAGTTTAATGATACCGATCGCATGTTAAATCTAGTTCTAACGAGCATAATTGAATCGACCGATCTTGTGACCTTAAACAACTTTATTGACCTTTTATTGATTAGATTATATCTCCGGATAACATATCTAGTGAACCTGAGACCCTAATTTTTTAATCTTATTGAAATCATCTTATATTATTGCAATTAGTTTAGAAACCAAAACCAAACCTTCAAGAAATTGTTACCATAAGACGAACTTAGTTATAGTAAATTGATTATTACCGCCTTCTTGTGGATTCGATACCTTACTTATCACTGACTATTAGTTAGTACTGACTTAGGTTTATTTTATTTTAGGGAATGCGACTTTACCTTTATCAAATTTGACGCCGTTTTCGGGGAGGCAAAAATTTTCTGTTTGTTTTTAATTTAGTTTGTCTTTTTGTCTCAGGGAACTCTAGTTCCTTGAGACCGTTATTATACTTTTCTTTAGTGTTAGTTTATGCCCAGGTCTCTCAGGTTTAACTTGTACCATTCGATCCCGAACCAGAAAAGACTCTCCGTACTAGACGAAACTTTTAGAAGGAAATCCGTCAAGCAGGAGACTTGAGTACGCTTGACTCTGCCTACGCTGAATTTGTTGCTGAAAATCAATCCCTAGAAGAGGATACTTCTATTTATGCCGTTACAACAATCATGAATACTCTAGCCAACCATTCAGAACCCACCGTTTTATCCATCCCCAAAAGATTCAAACTATGTAACAACCCGAAATGTACCCTATTTTTCTAGTAAAAATATTTTACGGATACTTTTCAGCAAACTTAAGTTTTAATTTAGAATTTATTGTTCCCAGTCGAATTTGGAATTTCCGAGTTCGTATTTGGAATTTCTGCGAGATTCCATGAGAATCCCGTTTTAAGTCAACTTTGACTTTCGTTGACTTTTCCGACTCACCCCGTAAATTGAAAGACCGAAATTATATTTGAAAAATAATAAATTTAATTATTTTTATTAAGATTTATTTGAATTTATGATAATTGAATATAATTATTTTGAATTTATTCGGAATTTAAGAGAAGGTTTTACGGTTTAATCCCGACGTCATTAACTATTCCCGAGTCAAACTTAAATCCCGAAACAAACCCGAAACCCGACTTTGGCATGAGTCACACGCCCCATGTCATCTTTTTCCACTCACTTTAGATCTTTTAATTCTTTCGATTAAACTAATACGAATATCTAAGATATTTGTAACTTTATCGATCCGTCAACTTAAATTACGCAAATCGCTTAAAAACAGACCCATTTTCTTCTCCTACCACATGGCTCCTCTTCCTCTCTTAGGACTAGATATTTTCTTTCTTTGGATTACAATAACATAATATCTAATTAATATCTAGATATTTGATTTAATTAACTTAATATCTAATTATATCTAAACAATTACCTTAATATAATTATAAAACCCGAGTCAATTCCGTAACAACAATTTCAAAACCCGACTCATTAATTCCTCTATAATTACACGGCATACCCACCCATTACTCACTAACTATCTTTTCATTTTTCACTAAATCAACTTAATACCTTTTTAATACCTTCTTTAATATAATCAAAAATCGTTCTTGGTGTTCTTGAGCGTTCTTCATCGTTCTTGAGCAAAATCGTCACAAAACATTCGTTACTTGTTCAAATCCGTCCTAACTTATATTTCTAGAATCTCCTCTCTGCTCTTCATCTCCACGTACGTTTTATTTTCAATTCCGACAAAATCATTTTCAACACTTTAATTATTGAAATCAAGTTTTAATTCTAATAATGTTATTCTTGTCATTTCTTATAGGGGAATATTTTGAAGACGAGTTTGGTGACTCGTATATTTTAGAAGAAGACTAGTAGACGGGTTTCTTTAGTTCTTATTTTGGTGCTAATTGATTTTGTGCTAGCTAAGGTAACGATTCCGAGTTACTCGACGAATTAATGTTACATACTTTTGTTGTTGTTTATGTTATCGTTATTTACGGTTTTAGGTAGTAACATGATAAGTTGTTATGATTATTATGTTGTATGAATTTATAACATGTTTAGTGTTCTTGACATATTTGAATGATTTATTCATAATCATAATTTTTGTATGAATGATGGATGAATTGGTTGTTAAAGTGGATGGTTGTTAATTAAAACATGTTAGAAATAAATTTGGATTGTTGCTTGGTGGTGGCCGTGAATAGTGGCTGGAAAACCGAGCCAAACCAGGCCGGTTCAGACCCGGTCCAGCCCGGTCTGGTTGGTCCGTGTTTTGGTCCTTTGAGTTTGAGTCGATACTTGATTGTTTTGTTGTTGTTTTGACGGGTTTTAAATATGTTAAGCATGCGGGAAATATTAAGGAACGATTTTTAGAAATGATGACCCAAAAACCTGTACAACCCGAAAAGTACCCAATTTTTCCTAGTGAAAATATTTACTAACACTTTTCAGTAGAACTTAAGTTTTAAAATAGAAATTTTCGTTCGGAGTCGTATTTTGAAATTCCGCGTTCGTATTTGGAATTTTTGAGGGATTCCATGAAAAGACCGTTTTTAGTCATCTTTGACTTTTCTTGACTTGTAAGTCGTCTTTGACTTTTCCTTGACTTTTTAAAGTCGTCATTGACTTTTTCTTGACTTTTAAGTCGTTATAAACTTTTCTTGACTTTTAAGTCATTTTTGAATTTTCTCGACTTTTAAGTCGACTTTGACTTCCGTTGACTTTTCCCGACTCGCCTTGCAAGTTTGAAGACCGAAATTTTATTTAAAAAAAATAATATTTTTAATTTATTTTTATTTGGATTTATTAAGAATTATCATAATTTAATGAAATTATTTTGTATTTATTCGGAATTTAAAGAATAACTTATACGGTTTTTAACCGAACGTCATTTAACTATTCCCGACGCATCGTAAAGCGCGCAACAAAATCGACCTCGACTTTGGCATGAGTCACGCGCCCATGTCATCGTTTTTCCACTCACGTTAGATATTTTAATTCTTTTGATTAAATTAATAAGAATATCTAAGATATTTTCAACTTTATCGATCAGTTAACGAAAATTACGCAAATCGCTCAAAATCAGACCCGCTTTCTCTCCTATCCTCACGGTTTTTCTTCGCTCTTTGACCTTGATATTTTCTTTCTTTTCATTACAATAACATAATATCTTGATATTTAATTCAATTAACTTAATATCTAATTAATTACGGTAATATAATTATTATACCGGGTCAATTCCATAACAACAATTTCAAAACCCAACTCACTATTTTGGCCTATATTTACACGGCACTCATCCACTCATGCCTACTCACAAACAACTTTTCATTTTTCAACAAATCAAATTAAGATCAAAATATCACTTTCTTTAATCGTTCTTGAGCGTTCTTCGCGTTCTTCATCCGTTCTTCATCGTTCTTGAGCAAACCCTTCATAAAACCTTCATTTCTTAATTAAATCCGTCCTAACTTATATTTCTAGGATCTCCTCTTCGCTCCCCATCTTCAAGTACGTTTTATTTTAAATTCCGACAAATCGTTTTCAACACTTTAATTATGGAAAATCAAGTTTTAAGTTCTAATAATGTTATCTTGTCATTTCTTATAGGGGAAGATGTTGAAGACAGTTTGGTGACTCGTATATCTTATGAGAAGACTGAAGAACGGGTTTTCTTTAGTTTCTATATTTCTTATTATTATTTTGGTGCTAATTATTTTGGCTAAGCTAAGGTAACGATTCCGAGTTACTCGACGAATAATGTTACATATCTTTAGTTGTTGTTTATGATTTACGGTTTTTGATTAGTAACATGATAAGTAATCCTTTTTATTATTTTGTATGGAATTTTCATGTTGTTTAGTGTTCTTGATGAATTTGGATGATCTATTTATAATCATGATTTAATATGCATGATGGTTGAATTGGATGTTAAAAATGGATGTTGTTAATTAAAATGATGTTAGGAGTAATTTGGGGTGGTGGTTGTGGTGGCCGTGGAAGTGGCCGGGTATGGTGGTTGGTGAACCGGCCGGTTCAGGCTGGTCAGACCGGTTTAGGCCGGTCCAGCCGGTCTGGGTTGGTCCTTGGTGGGTCCGGGTTTTGGTCTTTGGGTTGTGTCGATGTTTGATTGTTTAATTGTTGTTTTGACGAGTCTTAATTATGTTAAAGCATGCGGGAAATATTAGGAAAACGGTTTTAGTAAAGTTGGAAAAATAAACCAAAACAGCCCAAACAAACCGTGGGGCCCATCCAGGCCCATGTGGGGTCCGGCCCAACTCAGCCCGTGGGTCCCACTTTGGGACTTGTGGCGGTTTTTGAGTTATCGTTATTTTTATCGTGTATTGTAATATTTAACAAGTGGGAAATATTAATAAGTAAAATATTTATTTAAAAAGGTTTTTCATAAAATTATTATCTCTCACATGTTAGAAATTATAATACGAGACCGTAGTTTAATTTGGTATCCTTTAAGTCAAGCGGGGGTTTACGTAAGATTTAATAATTCACATGTTAGAAGTTTTAATGAAACAACATGTAATGAATATGTTGATTTTATGTTCATGCCTCGAGGGCTAAGACTCTGTTTCTAGCCGGTTTGACCAAACGGGTTTGGTCAAACTAAGATCTAGTCAGCCCCGGTTGACTGATGACCCGTCGCGGGACTCGGGTCGGGGATTTGTCTTCAGGTAAGGTTGTATTTAATTAATGAATGAGCCTTAGTAGATATGAGGCGATATGATATTTGAATATGATTTATATGCAATTAGTCACATGATAGGATGTTTTTCCGTGACTGTTTATTTATATGGTTGGTGTCGTGTTGACTAAGTACCCATAGAAAATTATGAGTATATGGCGTCTTGACCATTCTAATTCTAAATGAGTATCTTGGACCATGACATCGATAGGCAATACTATCTTTAACGAGCATATGGAGTTCACTGCTTGATAGCTTTTGTGTCACGGCCTGGGGGGCTTATCCCCAAGTCGGGGCATGGCATCTAAGAGTTCCGCTTTGGGGAAGGGAAGCCAGCTTAAGTACTAGCCATCTCTGCTTAGGGGGTCGCCTAGTAGAGTTTCTCATAGACGGTTATGTCATGGGACGGGGAACGGAATAGCTGTTGTCGCTAGGTCTTATCAGTCTAGGACTAGGATGTTTTCCTACCTTGTGGTATAGCCTCGAGTTACAATCGACTATGGACGGTTCTAAGAACTTATGCCTGTTTTGTAGAAGTATAAGTCTTTCATGTATGTATGATTCTATGAGTTCTAGAAGGTGAGATGCAAGCCGGCTAGATTGATAGAGTTTGGATTACCGATTGTTAACTGATTCACATGATTACATGTTGATTAGGGTTTGAGTGTATCACGGCCATGTTTCTGAGAGGAACCTCTGAGCTAGCATACCAGCTTCCCTACCTCGAGTTATAGTTTATTATCAGATTCACATGATAGCTTTCACATGATAGGTTATGTGTTAGTTAATTGTTTCATAACATGAAAAGCATTTCATATATGTTAAGGTTTTGTATTTTCAATATACATTGCTTTTATGTTATTCATGTTTCATTAAACTCGACATTTCGTGGCTGGGAGAACTCGGAGTTACTCCCCACTGACTGTGGCTTCCGTGTTTATATTTAATGCGGTCGAACAGGTGGTAATGCATATTTGGGGTACATTGACGAGCTAG
>JAIUZE010005806.1:0-34562 GCA_022085475.1 Heliosperma pusillum
TGAAATGAAATGTAAAATTTTTATAGAAAAATTATAAACACCACTTGAATATAATATAAGGAATGTATATTTAAATAATTAAAAGATTTTTCACTTTATTAATTTTAATGATGTAAGTTTAACTAATGTGGAAATAATAATACATGATATGGGACAATTGTATTATTTAATATCATACTAACTTACTAAGTGACACACCATATTTTTTATAAAATAATTAATGTTTTATTGATATTATTTATAATATTTTCCTAAATTAATTTTTGATGAAGATTTTGATATACGTACGATTATATTCTTAAGGACTCTGAAAGACAATACGCAAAAGACTCATATTTTTAATCATAAAATCACCTTACTTTGTGTAATTTTTCGATATGAGACCATTCTACTATTTATAGGTATTATATTCACCATACCTAAATTATTTTTTCAGTGTGAGACAAATAACATACTAAGAATTACACCAAGTATGTGCAAATAATATTAGAATATATACTCCAATGGTAGCAGCAAAACCCATGTTATTATTGGTTTGATGAAATCGCAATATTACTTTGCTGCACCGACTTATTGTCGCAATATTACCTGGTTTCATAATTTTGGTACATTTTGTTAATCATCTTGATGTTTCATTCAAACTGGTCAATCATATTAATATTGGTACATTTTGTTAGAAATCATATTGATGTTTCATTTAAACTGGTCAATCATATTAATATTGGTACATTTTTTATGCATGATTTTGGTTGTATTATTAGCATAATTCAACTGGGTTGTACTTTGTTCAATTGTTATGAACTTATGAATAATGATCTTAATGGTGTAGCAATTTGGGGATTAAAAGAGAATTGTAATTGTTTTATTGGTGTAGTGTGATCCATCAATATACACTGAAATGTCAGAAAAAAATGCCTACCAAGAAAAAATGTTTATTGAGTATGGAGTAGTCAGTAGTGGCTACAATATATGTGGGAATGGATAATCTTATCGTCGGAAGATGTCAAATGAAACCATTTATAGCTGCATGAGTAGTAGCTGTTTGCTCGAAATTAATCAAGCCTTTTACATGCTCATAAGTTTCAAAAATGACTTCTATTTATAATTATAGGGTCACCCTAACTTATGCTAATTCTTCGATGTCGAACTATTTTTCTTTTTATATATAATATATTCACCACGCTTACATTATTTTCCATTATGGGTCAAATAACATGCTATACCAATATAAGTAGTACATCATCGATAGTTTCTTAAATTAAATTTTAATACAAACTCATAAGAGCTATCTAAGAGAATACTTAAGAGACTCAAAAAAATATAAATTTATACTCCAATGAAAGCATTTTTCGCTAAAAATCCAAATATGTAAGTGTCGAAATGTTTTAATTATTTCAATATACATTTCATATATTATATTTAAGTGATCTGATGTTTATAATTTTTATATAAAAACTTTTACCCGGTCTTTTTGATAATATTTATGATATTTTTCTAAATTGTTTTATGATGATGTAAATTTTACTATTTTGGAGATAATGATATAAACTTTTAAGAGGTCTCTAAGATAATACTTAAGAGACTCAAAAGATTTTGGGTTGATATCTATCTAAGTTCCAAAGATGACTGCTATTTATAATCATATAATCATCATAGCTTATGATTTTTTTTCAATGTGGGACAATTCTATTACTTATATGTGCTATATTCACCACATCTCTAATATTTTTCAATATCGAACAAATAACATACTAAATAATTATTTCTTAACCTTTACTAAACTATTATATTAATATTAGAATAATAAAATTATTTTAAAAGTCATTTATTTAATTTTCGCATGCGTATACTCTAATTGTATTATATTATAAAAAAAATTGGTAGCAAATAATACAAAATTTATACTCCAATGAAAGCATTTTTTGCCACGAATCCAAATATGTAAGTTTTGAAATGTTTTACATTATAATTTTTTGCTAGATTGATAATCAAACATTTTCTTACGTAAATAATAGCTGTAATATTAAAAATATTGCATAATATCTTTTCTTAATCTTGTAAGATCTTATAATATACTTTTCCAAAAACTGAAAAAGATGATGTGAACCAATAGAATTGCTCGAAAAAAGCCTGTTATATATATATATATTGATTATATTATTATTCATTATCATTATTACTATTATTAAATATTATATAATATTTAATGATAATATAATATTTGTTTATTTTATATTTGTTAGATATATATTAAATATTTATTATTATCATTATTCTAGTTATTATAAATTATGATATTATAACTATATTATTAAATAGTACTTATTATTATTTTTATTATAATAGTTATTTTTTAATCATATTATTAATATTATTAATATTGCCATATTATTATTGTTAGTATAATTTAGTTGTTTCTTGTAAGTTTAATTCAATTTGGTTTAGTTCAACTCAGATTAGTTCAGTTCAGATATATTTAATCTAGTTCAATTTACTGTAGTTTAATTCAGATTTATTTAATTCAATTATATTTAACAAATTTTAGTCTAAAAGAACAAGGAAAATGAGATGGCGCCACCCGGTGGCGCTCAATTTGAGCGCCACCCGGGGTATTATTGTAAATTCCTTACTTATTTTGCTTTGATTCATTAAAATTTGAAATTCAAACTAAATAGTTCTAAAGGGTAATATAGGAATTTAACATTATGAATTAGTTATAACAATAATAATGATAATTATAAATATTAAAAAACCTAAGAAATAGGCGTTTTTTGTGGGAACTATAACTATAACTATGAAACAAGAGTGTTAGATGCAATAAATATTTTCACATGCTTCATAAATACATATTGAATCTTTGGCAGGATGGTATTTTAGTGCAATGGGGAGGGGGCGTGAGAGGACTACATAGGTTCGAGTCCCTTTTACAACATTTTTGTTATTATTTTTTTTAACAATTTGTTTTACCTAGAATTTGAATAATAGAGTTGTTGTTTTGGCGATTAAAGTGATTGAATTCAAGTTTATTGGACCGTCTTATTATATATTGGACACTCTTATCTTGTTTTCTTGTGCTCCCTTTTTATGTAGGTGATTTGTGTATGGTTTTTTAATCTTCGTGAACCGTATTCAAACCAAAGGTAAACAATTCACTCAGACGAAGGGACTATATAATTTGATAAAAAAATTATCGCGACAGTTTAATACTTTTTAGTTTATATTGATGATGAAATTATACGTTGAAATATATTTATAAAGTATTATGTTGTCAAATAAAGTTATATCTAAAATACACAAGTGTTAATGAATTGAACTGAACTTAGCCGTGCATAACTGCACAGTACTAAAATGAGTTTAGCTAAGATAAACATAAATATTTTGAAGGATGGTGAAATATATAGTTAAGCTTAATTAAATTGAATTGAATTGAACCGGCCTAAATGGAGCTTAGTTAAATTAAAGTAAGTTGCATATAACTAGAGTACGTAAAGCTAAGTTCGAAACCTGTCTAATAATCTTTTTAATGTTTTTCTTTTAAAAAAACCTTTTGGTGAAATACTTTATTGAATTTTGGGCGATAACTCCGCCAGTGAAACCGATGATTTTCGGCTAAAAAAATTGGAGCGTCACAAGTACCCCGGTAGCAATTGAACCTAATATTTAATTTGGAGCAAACTAAATTTAATCAATCAATTGGTTGTGAAAGAGAATTGAAGGAAAAAAATGCAAAGAATAACGTCGTAATATTTTTTGCAACCTTGTAGAAGAACAATGATGAAGAAAATTTTGTAGATATATTAATGTAGTTTTGGTGTAAATATTATTCTAATTAATTTAAATTAGTTAAGAATTTTATGTTAGACCATCCCCAAGCAAGGTCAATAAGTAGGTCATGACCTTGCTTGGTCATGGTAATTGCATCATTAAGAAAGATAATCTTGTGACCTTATTTTGTTAATTTGTGACCAAACTCATATATGGTCAATTTGTGACCTTACTTGAAACAAATTGACCTCATTTGTGACCACTTGTGTGTACCATTTCTATTGGTTGAATATTGAAGAACAAAAAAAAAAGGGGGCATATTTTGTTAAATTGTTTATTTAAATTAGTTATTTTATATGTGAAATTATGTTTTTCCAATTTTTTTTTAATTGTTAATGAAATCGTCTAATAATTTTTCGAAATAATAAAATTGTTATTTAATATTTTTTTCCCGTAAAGTAACTCATAAGATTAACATAGCCGTAAAATATTGGGGTACTTTTTATTCAATTAAGATATTTACAATAATAGAAAAAAATTGATTTATAAAATGTTAGGAAAAATAATTAGAAAAGTAAGAGAGAGAAAAGTGGGGTAGCGAATGTGAGAAATGATTGAGAATGATGTGAAGTGGAAAATGATTGGGTTGATGACCTAGGTCGTGACCTTCTGCTTGGGAGGGTTAAAGTAGGTCAAGATAATTAAAGTGAGATTAAGATTAAAACTGGGTCGCGACCTAGTTAACGCGACCACTGCTTGGGGATGGTCTTAGTTGAAGAACTAAGAGATAAAGTAAAATTACATATCTATCCTTAAACATTTAGTGCAAAAAAAAAATTAATATTTTATTTTCTTATTTTTTTTATTATTTTTATTATGGTGGCGCCGAGATTCAGCGCCACCGGGTGGCGCCCTATCGCCATCCAAAGAACAATCACTAGGTATCGTATTAGGGAATAAGATGTCATATGGAGTCATATGAGATAATATTAAAATAATATTAGGGAATAATATATTGAGAGAAGTTATATGAGATATTTAGGTTGAGTTAGGTATCTTTGTGATACTATAAATATAGGATAAATATAGGATCATTGTATTCATACAAGAACACAATATTATCAATAATAAAAATACGTTTATAAAATCTATCATATCGGGTTGAAATTAATACATAATATTTACACCACAGTAACTAGGGAAATTTATGTGAATATTCATGTACGGAAAAGTGATTAGGTTGAATGAGGAAAATGCTACGGTTACACTCCGTGTATAGAATCTTCTATACACCATCAATCAAAATTTGACATGTGGAGGAATCTATTACTAGTTGGGGAGAGAATTATGAAAAGGTTTGGAGGGAAAAAATTGATTATTTAAGGGAAAGATGATAAATATGGGAGGAAAATTTTAAGAGCTTTGATTATTTTGGTATTTTAATTAATAATAATATTTAATATAAAATAATTATATCTTGCCATCATATAGATTGCCGTTAATAATAATATTTAATATAAAATATTATATCTTACCATTCATATAAATATTACTCCGTAGTATGTAATAATTTCAATTAATTTACAATAATATTGCATCAATTGATAAAAATACCTATTAAGTAAACCATATAAACGATGTTATAGCAATGTTAGAGATAAAGAAAAAAAAAAGAAATAGATAAAAATATTTACCAAATTTGAAAAACTAATACATATAATAATTTTTGAAATTTTCAAATTTCAAATTTGAGCTTTAAATTTTGGCTCCAAAAATATAACAAAACAAAAGTTAATGATTCTATCTCATATTTCCACAATTGCCAGATGTCACAATACTACTCGTGGTGTATAGAAGATTCTATACACCGAGTGTAACTGTAGTTTTTTTGGTTGAATGAAGTGTCAAATAATGAATCTTAGAAGTGTTGTGTGTGTGGTTAAGGAAATAATGATGGATAAGGTTTGATTAGTGATCTGATCTGTTGATCGTGTGCACCGCCAAATTCATGTCATTAGTCCATATTTACACCAAAGTCTTTGTTTTCTTCTACTCAACGCGGCTTATTATCATTGACTGCCTAATATAAATGCAATCATCCCAACTTTGCTTAGCTTTTCATTTTGAGTCTAGTGTCGACTTACCCAAGTTTCTTATTTGATACAACTACTTGTACTTTGTAATAGAGGTATAATTGTATAATAAATTTGTTCTGATTATTTGCTTCGTTCTATTAAAATATTACTCCCTCTGACTCGTTCATTTATTATTTTAATCAAAGGTAAACAAATGATTGGGACGACAGAGGGAGTATTTACTAGAAATTAGAAATACAGGAAAATATGTTTCTGATAAATTAAAACAAAGATATCATGGAGTATTATATGTAACTAGTGATATAGTGGTTCGTTCAAGGGTTGGTTTTGAATTAGAATTGCTTGTGGATATTAGAAATCTGAACTTATATGACCCACAAGCTTGCAAAACGAGTTAGGGTATTATAGTTAACTTCGCTTTACTGCTGCCAAAAAAAAAAAAAAACAATCCACTATATCGAAACGTTGTGTACAAACATTGTCCTAAGTCAGTTAGACCCTCACATTGGTGCGTCTCGGTTCCTTGTCACCAACTTTAGGGTAAACGCCTCCTCCGGGACTTTGTTGCATTTCGTAGGTGGAAGTGAGAACTGTTCTCAGTTAGAGCAACAAGCCGTGATTGTATTTCTGTAAAAATTATTTTGTGTAAACTGAATAGATGAGAGGATTTTATAGTGCTCTTAAGTCTTAACAACATAACATTCACATGTAGAGATGCTTAAAGATTGTAGATTAATGGTCATAAAACCAGTAATGAATGGTAATAAAGTCGGAAATAATTAAGAGCATACTTGTATATTATTGTGTAAATAAAGCTAACGGCTAGTATCCGATGAGGAGAATGTTTGGACCAGAAGTAAAAAGGTAGGCCCAACGCGCACATTTCACGATCACAAGATCAGTCAGTGGCGACAGCGCGGCGTGGCAGACACTCGCTCTCTCCCTCCCTCCCTCTCATATAGACTAGTTAACACTAGCTAAAACAACTCAATATATAAGAAGATAACACTCTACTATTCTACAAAAATGGGACAATATTATCACACCTACGTTTGGAGCAACATCATACACTCCAATATAATATAATAGCGGTATCTTGATCTGATCTTGAGCGTGTTCGCTATCTAGATCTTATATTATGAGTTCTAGTGCCAAGAGATCAATGATTTAACTCTCGATATCTAGTTCTCTAGTGAATGCATGCACTAAGTCTTATTGAAGAAGGACTAATTCCGTCTTCAGCTGAATACAGGCTAAATATGACCAATTTAACGACAAATATAAACAGTAACATTTCCTAAGCTATACTAATTGTCCCTCAAATATAACCAACTAGAATAATTGTTAAGAACGTACACCGATACTCGGTGTGACTTCAGATTTTCAATTTTTGTATACTACCCTAGCTAGCTAAATCCAGCTGTCATATTTCTATATTAAACCAAAAAAATATATTAATTTGGGTTTGTAAATTAAAAAGCACTTTTATCATGTTAATGACATTTGTGTAAGTGGTCCAAGCAAATGTGAGTCAGCAGTAGGGGACCTTTACTCCATAAAAACTGTTTTGAGTCCTCCAATCCCTCTTTAATACACCCTCTTAATTTGTCTATTATCATACTCACCGTCCATGCCATGTAACTTTTCTTCGCCCATATGACCATATCTGATACTGAGTAGAACTTGATTTATATATAATTATTATATTTTATTTAATCTAATCGATAAATAATCCAACAACTTTTAAGGATACTTTTGTAGAAGCCAACATATATATTTAAGAATCCGCCCAAAATCGTGAGCAATTACGTAACTCGTCACTGATTAATCTATAGAGATTATCCTAATTGGCTAATAGTAATAAAAGAATCAACATTTAAAATAAGAGTTGTAGCGTGTTATTTTGGTAAACTTAGTTTACAGTATATCACGTATACTCGAGGGTTTTTTGAGTAAGTGGCTTAAGTAGTGGTTGCGACTTATCTCGTCATCGAAAAACTATTGTCATACAGTACAATATTAAAAAAGATATCAAAATTATCTTTGTAACTTCCTTTAGCGAGCTATCTATGACTCTATGAGTATACAAAAATGATGATATATAGTCTTGAGGTCATTATAATACAATTATATATACAAACGGTCTAAAACCTCTAGGGTGAGACTCGAGAAAGCTATGTTGCATTTTATTATATCGATTTCATCCCGGTGAGACTTGGGATTATGTGTATGTTCCTACTAGTTTCAAGTCTTTAATTTCAACGAATACACCGATTGTTGCAAATAAAAAAGAAGTTCCCCTTTCTTCTCTATTACCTAAGGAACAAGTTCAGCATCTCGTCGTCGTTGACCTCAATTAAGAATGATGAGGCCAGGTGACCCAGGAGCAAGTTTTTCAAATTACTAAAAAGAAGCGGACATCCTCAAACTCTGCTCATGTCAGCAAGATACTTGTTGTTCAGTTCGAATTTGTATCAGTCAAGGTAAGTAAGAACAGGAAGCGTAAGCATTATGAGGTTTCTTTCCGCCACCGAAATGGAGTGACCCGAGCAATAGCTAGTGTTCACCTGAGGGGTAGAATTTTGCCTTCCATCGATTTTTCTCTTTTTCTTTGCAAGAGCATCAAGAAGGATGAAGTAGCCAGCGGGTACACATGGGACTGAGATAGACATTGTGGCTACGCGGGCTAAAAGAAAGGAGGCAGATGTTTTCCACTTTGACGAGTATTATCATCCTCCCTACAAAAAATGTCGTCTTAACGTTTCTGCTTTCGTCTCATATACTTTTCGTTTTGCTAGTTGGCTTTCGAGTAGTTTTATGGACTCCGGGATTTGTATTGTAAATGACTTTATTTTATTTTAATCCCAGATTATTTTTGTCAAAAAAAACGTTAAAGAAAACATAGCAAATTCCATTTTTAGTGTGATACTTTAATTTGGAATAATTTAAGCAAGAAAAATGATAATTAAATTAATAACTTTACACCTTAACTAAAACGGTTTTTCTAACGTGTGCCCTAAGGGCACAAGTTAATAAGCTAAATATGGTAAGATTCACAACATATTCTCATTAGATATTAAAGTATAACCCCATTTATGCCATAATTAGGGAGAATATATATGTTGTTAATCTTACCATATTTAACTTATTAACATGTGCCCTAAGGGCACACGTTAGAAAACCCGTAACTAAAATAATATATAGACTATTTATTTAGCATGGAGTGGGTAGTAATTACTCACTTAACAATTTGAAAATTTACTTGGAAAAGTGTAAGGATAAAGGGACAATGATGAATGTTCACTCTCCTTCGTAAAAAAGGATTATGCATCAGATGTATTACTTTCTTCCACTTGAGTTGATGTCTTTAACTTTTTTAACTTTCTTGCTTATTACTCCCTCCGTCCCATTCATTTGTTTGCCTTTTATATTCTTTGTGAGGGGTATTTTAATCAAAGGCAAACAAATGATTGAGACAGAGGGAGTATATTCTTCTTCTTTTTTTCAAAGATAATGTGCATCTTTCTTTGTAAGTGAGAACTTTTTTTGAGTAAATTTCTTTAAGTCTAGACCTCCACTCTAGCCAAGGAGAGCTTTATTTAGTCATATATGTTTATACAAGGTCTAGTTCATCAAGGAGTTGAAGCATATTTTGTGAGTTAAATCTCCGCGATCCCAACTTAGGTTAAGCAAAAATCGAAGGCCAAAAGTGGTTTTACATATCTGATAATTCTTTGATTTATGTCTGGTTTCATGAAGCTATTTTTCCAATACTTGTTTTAACGAGTACCCTGCTGCAGCTTATTGATTTCTGATAAAGTTTACTTGACAATTTATTATGTTGACGTTGAGTTTTTGTTAAAGCAATTTTTTTTTGTGGCCATTTAAAGACTCGTACATTCTCGCTGTCTTCTTGTCTTTCTCCCTTAGCAGTATTTTTTACTTCTCGGTAATTGAAGATCTTTCGATTTTCTTATACCGAAATTCTCATCCACGTGGATATTGGGTTGTTGAGATATATGTCGATATGTTTGACATGATATCAGTGCCCAAGGTTTAGTCCTGGGTTCTGACACGAAGACGGGTCCGAAAAACGACAACGTTCCCGCCAAACAAAACAGGTTCGGAAAGAATACACACATGTTGATCCATCGAAAAGGAGACCTTACATGTGAAGGGGCGTGTGATGAATCACATGTTGGTGTCCTCCCACATCAAAGAAAGAGGGAAGTTTAATCTACTTCATAAGCCAAGGGGCTAATTGACCCATTGTCAATTGGTTTTGGGATGGAACCTCCTTGGACTTGTAAAGTGGGCGCTCTCTCTTCTTCGACGTATCATATTAGAAATTGAGAGGGGATGATAATCGTTCGTGACCAAATATATTATATGCTACACAATCACGACATTATTCTCTACGATATATTTTCAATATACCGTATTCCTAAATTATTATATGCCGACATGTTAACATATCAACACATATCTCAACATGGGTTGGTCTTAGACTGCCCTAATTTCATTCCTTTAACTTGTCAAAACAAAAATGATAAAGTGCTTGAAAATAAGAGATGAGCCTAAAAAGATTTGGAGGTCAAGGTAGGTGAAAATGACCAAATGTCCAAAAGTGGAAAAAGACGGAATAATCGTCACAATTCATTCATTCATTCAATCACGCCGTGCGTTGAAGGTTTGACAGATAGGCTAAGAAAGTGACAAATTTAAATACAATAAGCTTTCTGATATGATTTCAGTAGGCGTACTTGAAAATGGTCCTTCCTTCTCCAAGTACTTTATTTTTGTGCCTCTTTCTTAAATACAGTAACTGCTATTTGTACTATCCCTTACAACTTGGATCTTATATTTCATACACAAATTCTCATTTCAGATGGGATGATCCGTCTGAAAGTTTCAGACGGCTCAAACACTCTCACAAGAAAGAAAGTGGAGCAAGTGGGGGAGCTTGAGGCCAATTGCACCCGTCTTATGTGTAGACTGTGGTCTGAATACTTGTGTACGTTATAAAGCCATTTTGCCTGGGGAGCTTAGTATTGGCCTATTTCTTAAGACGATATTATCTATTTCAATGGTAAAATGGATTTAAATAATAATACGGAGTAACTTTTTGCTATATGTGAATTCGTTTTATCGTTAAAATGGATGATATCGTCTTACACAATAATTTGTGTAAGTGGTTTTGGTAAATACAACCATGTAGATGATGGCGAAACTTATAGGTTTGGACATTACTAGCTCATTTGGGAATTAAAAAGTTTGCATTTCCTTAACTTTATTAACTTATATTGATGAATTTAAGTGGAAAGACTTGTAAGTTAACTATATCTGGCTTCCAAACAATGCAATTTGGTGTGCAAAGTTTGTTGGAGCTTAGTGTGCACTCTTTACATATTCTTACAAGGAAAGCTCCTCTCGAGTAAGTGCACAAGTGCAGTATAGAATTAATAAAGAGAGGAAGGCCCTAATAGTTGCTTGCATCATCACCTTACCCCTTTTTCGTGTGTTAAAAAGATACTGAACCTCTTCCGTTCCGGGAGAAAACCCGAATTATATTCTTACCAAAGTTAAATTCAACCATGACATGCAAGACACTATGAGTTAAAGGCATCTAATGTTCGAATCAAAATGTCCAACATAACTAATGTCATATTTGCATCTCAAATTATACAAGAATGATCGCCAAGTTAGTAATTGATTGTATTAATCTTTGAACACTAAGCGTTAAATAGATTTCTTTTTTGGCAACCGTAATGATACATTAGATAGTACAATCCATTATACACATACTTTTAGTCCTAATAACTCGACCAACATCTGATCTGTTAATGTTATATATGAAATGTGATATATAGTGTATACATAAAACTAAAGCTTATTAAAAACAGGTGTTAGTCCCTCTTAAAACGTAAATATTCATTTTATCATCCATTAAGTGAAACCACAAATGATCACCCACACATTTCTTAAACTGTGTGCCAAAATGAAACAACAACGGACCGAAACGAATGGAGTATGTCTTAACTCTTAACTTATTAAATAAGAATTCATCTAAAAACAAATATGAGCAATAAAAAAGTCCAAAATTTATGTTAGGTGTTATCTCAAACGAAGGTGATATAGACATATTCTATAAATCCCATAGCTTTAGGCTTTATCAAAGAAAGAAACAACCTTTGACACGCACTTCCTCACCAATTCAATATTCAATATTTAAATAAAACCCTACATAGTGCCCACCATTTTTGTTTGTTTGCAATACACTTTTGAATATTAAATGCTTAACAAAGATACACAAACAAAAACACTTCTCTATTTTACACTCTTTCCAAATTTATAAATTTATTAATTTATTAATTCATTACATTTTTATTTTATTTTTTTTAATCATGTGCATGAGAATATGGACCATACTATAGCACTAAATTATCTAATTAATCCAAAAAAATTTCCCATAAAAAGTATTAAAATTATGTTATTTAATTTAAATTGTTTAATACTCCATCAAAATTTCAACCTTTTTAGCCACCACCTCCACTACTTGTATAAAATACCTTAAATGTTTATTTATTGCTTAAATACTTATGCTTTATTAATGGAAATTCAACCTTCATTTTCATTTTCATTTTCATCCTCATTTTTTTTCTATGTAAGTACCTTTGTTTCCTAATATTTACCCTAATTATACGTTTATACGTTTATTATGCATGCCTTAAGTATTTTAATTTTTTTTTTAACTAGAATATATTAAGTTATCTTTATGGATTCACCAGTGATTATATACTCATATGCTTAGTTTCTAAATTCTAAATAGTAACGGCTCTATTTGTTCCCCTGACTATTTTGTTTATAAATTTGATATTTATGGTAGTTTTTATTTACTTAATTGATCAGTATTTAATATTTTTCAACATTTTCCAATGTATTCTTTTGACTCCCTTGTATTGGGCATGTGGGTATCCTATTTCTCAATCTTTTGATCAGTCAATGCATATACAAGTGTGTGTATATAACTATATATATAAGTTTTGCAATGTGATAAAAAATTGTATTTTTTATTTATTTAAATGAGTGTTCTTTTTTAATAAGAGGGTTTTGTGTGTATGATGATTTAGGTGGATTAGCTCAATTTGATGAAGAGGTTATAGAAAGATTGAATGTCATCTAATTTTTGAGGGATTTATTGATTTGGGTATGTCTAATTTCAATTTTACAATCTTAAATTTGAATTTTTTGTTGTTGTTGTTTAATCTTAATTTGGTTCAATTGGAGAATGTTGCATTAATGTGAGAACCATTTGTGATGCTTGATTGTATTGATTGATCCTTCTTTATTGATTACTTTTCAAATTCCGAAACATCTGTGATCGAGCTAAAGGTGAGATTTTCGAAATTGTTAGGTAAATGTTTCGAATTTTTTTTCACGTGTGCCATATATATTTACCCGTTCGCCCCCTCTGATCAGATTTTCCGCCAAATGTGATGAAGTTTGGAAATTTGTCAGCAAAGGTGAAATTTTTGTTTATAAGTTATAGAGCTATGAGAAATGTGTTGTTTGTCGAATTGTTTATCGCTGTTGTTTGTGCTTTGTAAACTGGCTTGCTGTTTCAAGAGACTATTGTAGGTTCATTGTGATTCCTTGATGTGTTGTCTTCGTTTTTATTGCAATTGCATTTGTTAGGGAAAGATAACTGATTGACGAGGTTTCCACTCTTATTGTTTAGCGCGCTTAGTAATCTCGCTTCATCTGCTGTAGTTTAATACATGATTATTAGAGAAAGATAAATAACATTTAACTCGACATCTTACCCCATTAGTAGATGCTAAGGTGTGGAATTGAATTAAACATGCATGTTGCAATTTTGTAGGTCGGAGAGTACTTAGCCCGGTGCTAATCAATGTCCAATGGAAGAGGAGTTGAGAGTAAAGAGGTCGATGAAGAGGAGGTGGAGGGAAATGAAATCGATGAAAATGAGTATGAGGACGAAGTAGATGATTGTTATTACAATGATTTTGAATCTGATTTAGAGATTTTTAATGAAATTGACAAAGGAGATGCAATATCTCCTTGCATTATTTCTGATGGATCACGGCCTAATAAAATCAGAAAGCGTGATACTAATCCTTGCTTAGACCGTCAATGGATGTTATCTGGTGGTCATGGCAGGCTTGATCTCAATTTAGATATCGAGTCTCAGGATGCAGATTATTATAACCTTCCCCATTTTAGTGATGAGTTAGGGAGTATTAGTTTACCAAGAATTCCCATTGAAGTCGAGACGATGATCATTGCCAGGATTCCACTTCTTGAGATCAGGAGACTGTGTTCCGTGAACAGAAGAATTTTGACACTAATAAAAAGTGGGGAATTGGCTAGAGAGCGGAGAGAGATTGGGGTTAGGGAGGCATCGGTTTTCATGCTGGCTAGTGGCGAGAGCAATTGGTGGGCGTTTGATCAGAATTTTACTGTCCGAAAGATCCTCCCCGCACAACCGTCCGATTATATCTTCAGATCAGCCGATAAAGAGTCACTTTGTGCTGGGACACACTTGCTCGTATTTGGAATGGAGATGGATGGTCCCGCTGTATGGACATATGAAGTGCTTGCGAATAAATGGTTTAAGAGTACTTCCATGGTTGAGCCTAGGTGCTTGTTTGCATCTGCCTCCTGTGGTGACTTTGCGTATGTGGCTGGAGGAACCTGCCCCGAAACCAACAGATTCCTAAACTCGGCCGAGAAGTATGATCCTGTTACAAGACTGTGGGACCCGCTTTCTAAAATGAAGGAGAAGAGGAGGATGTGTGCAGGTGTCTTCATGGATGACAAATTCTATGTCATCGGAGGTCAGAATGAAACGGGTGTTGCTTTCACTTGTGCTGAAGTATTCGACGAAAAGAAAAACACATGGGTCAAAATACCCGGAATGCTATACGGGTTAACTACTTCAGATTCACCGCCTTTAGTTGCAGTAGTGAACGACGAGCTGTACACCTTTGAAACGTCGACAAACTGTTTGATGGTGTACTTGAAAGACAAAAACTCATGGAAGGATCTCGGGCCAGTTCCAGTTAGAGCTGACATACGTAAAGGTTGGGGTGTGGCCTTCAAATCTCTAGGCAATGAATTGCTAGCTATAGGAGGATCGAACATGTCTCCCTCAGGACGTGGAATGACTACATTCAGTTGTTGCCCTAACCCTAAATTAGAAAGAATGGAGTGGAAACTTCTCGATGATGGAAGAAACAGCAGAAGCGCATTTGTTATGAACTGTACTGTTATGGTAGCTTAATGTTCTTGCTGCTTTTTATGCGATAGTAATCGGAAAATCATTTCATTGGGAGTAATGCCTGAACCTTCCTGTTCTAAACTTCAAAATAAAGTTCTATTCTGGGATCTTATCATTCTCTATTCCCCCTTGTGGATGAATAAAAAAAGGTGTAAAATTTCTTGCAAAAAAGGAAAAAAAAAAATTCTAACCTGGAGTTCATGTAGCTGAGGCATTCCAAACAGTCTGATGATGACATTTCCTGTGGTTCTGATCGTTTGATCGAAAGTGTTTTCTCATTATTTCGAAGAAGTAACCTTAGTCTTTTCTCTGTCGTTTCTTATCATTTGTGTCATGTACGTATTGTTGGATTAATAAGGGTTGGGTACAAGGCTCGATACTATGACTGTGACGGTTTTTGCCTCATGAAATTTACCTGTATTCTTGAACTACTTGTATATTTTTTACTCTGAATAATCCATAAAGCAGCTAATGGTTCAAGAGGCCAAAACTGTTGAGTATCATTAGCTCTCAGAAAGTTGGCTTGTGTGCTTTCAAGTTACATCGATCATCTTTTAATTGTATACTTGTATATAGAACAAATCTTGAAACTTCAATTGAGAATGTTAAAAATGTTAGGAGACAGTAGCAAAGTTACTGAGACAGACTGGAATGCAAATGTTAATAATTCAAAGTGGGATCTACGTTTTTTTTCCAGTAAGTTTTGATACGGCATAAAAGAAAGGGCGTTCAAGGGAGATCAGTGAAGGCGTGTGGCGTGGCGCACTGGCATCTATGAGCCATTGCACTTCCTCAGGTGCATCTTCATTCCTACAGTTTTTTTTTCTGTCAGCAGTACATAACTATTCCTACTGGTTAATGCAGTCCCTTCTAAGTTCTAATTGTTACCAATTGCACAGCATAAAGTAATCTTCATGGTTGCAGTGTGCTAATTGTACAAGAAATGTTTGTGCTATTTGGGATATACCTGAAAATCTGAAATAAAACAAAATTTTCGGTTGCAGACTTTTCGGGTTGAACTTCTATTCCTTCTTTTTTTGTTCTGTTCCATCTGTGCCTTATAGATTGATTTTGTTTCAATTCAAATAAAACAAAAGACTCGCTATTATTTTGGTTTCGGAAAGCAAAATGGTCGACTTAACTGACTATGCTTCTGTTTCTTGTGAAAGACAGAGCAACATTCATTCATCAGTCGTCACCACGCAACTCTCAAACGGCGTTTTGATGTGAGTTATGGAAACACAGGGTAAGACAAACTAAACGATACACCTGATCTCCGATCATGTTATTTGGGTGTACCATTACGACAGCAGTGTAACGTCATTGTTATCATTATGCGGTATGAATTTATTTCTTCCTGAGGACGGAAATAGTTCCCTCTCAAAGTTTCAATCTAATTACTAGAGGACCTCATTTTTTACTTTGTATTACATATTCATTACATTTGCCAGAACACCACTAATTAGGAAACTAGGAATTTTTAGCTATTGGATTGGTGGAAATGTTTGCATTCTTATATTTTAAGGTCATTTATTACATGTAAGTATTATAACAGTTTCTAATTCATGTGCGATCTTCTAAAACGACTTATAAAAATTAACAAAGGGAGTATTAACTTCCTAGCTTTTATCTAGTCACATACTCCATACTTATACAAATTCTAGAATAAGACAATCTCATTAGACCGTTGTACAGTGTGAGACCGTCTTACGCAATAACTGATGACTTACTTATATTGTCACCATACATTGAGAGTTATCATATTCATAAGAGAGTAATGGGAGGAATACTCTGTTCATATCTGAAAAAATCAGCAGGATCTATGTCTGTTTTAACCTTTACCAGCCTTGGGAAATTGTTACCATAGTAATTCACCCCAAAAGAAGTGGTATTTATATAACTGGTATCTTGTTTACCATGATTGATACCTATGTCAAAATCTCTATAGTTAAGGAAAGCCTTCCTTGGGGATTTTGATACATAGGGTGTCATAAACTTGTAAAAACTCCTTGATAGTTCTACATGGTACTTATCCACCTCAATCCCGGTTTCGTACCACTTGAAGTCGTATTCAATCTTGTACAAAATACCTGCTCGGTAAGGATACGCAGTCTCGTTCTCTGGGATCTCGCTCATCCTCCCACCGTAAGGGTTCCATTCCATGACTAACCCTTCCATATCCGTCATTGCTTTGCATATTTTCTCGATTCCTTGTTTTGGTATCGGTTCCACAACAAAGTCGGATTTAACCTTCCTAGAGACTTTTTCATATTGTCTACTGATCAGGAACTGGGTAGGAGTTTCAACCGGAGCATTCGCCCAGAAAAGAGTCGTATTCACCCATGGCATTTCATTGCATTCCTTGGTTGATAACCCCAGTTCCGGGAACTTCTCGTTTAATACATCGAGAAGTTCCTCAGTCGGTCCGAGAGACATCCCTATGAAGGAGATTTTCAACTCAGCTTTGAGTACTGAAACTTGAACTCTTATGAAAATCTTTTTAGGTAGATTTGGGGCTATTTCTTGCCACCTATACATGGTCTCGGACGCGCCTTCCTCAAGGGAACGTGTCACCCGGAAGACGGTCACTAAGGATGGAACGCGAACAAGCATAACTTTCCATTCTAAGACTATCCCGAAACTGGCTGCCCCACCTCCTCTAATGGCCCAAAACAGATCCTCCCCCATAGATGTTCTATTAAGAACATTGCCATCCACGTCCATTAAGACGGCATCCACAACACGGTCCGTCGATAGTCCATATTCCCTCATCAAATTACCATACCCGCCTCCACTAAAGTGCCCCGTGACCCCTACCGTAGGGCATACCCCTCCCGGAAAGGCATGCACAGGGCTCTTCTGAGCGATGGCATAGTAGACCTCACCCAGCACGACCCCTGATTGTACAGACGCAGTCTCTTCCTCGACATTAATTTCAACAGACCGCATATTCAGCATGTCAAGAATAACAAAGGGCACTTCGGAAATGTAAGATGTGCCCTCCATGTCATGGCCACCACCTCGGATCCTCAATTGTAGGCCATGACTTTTGCAGCAAAACAGCGTAGCTCGGACATCTAATGCGTCCCTAGCCATGACAATGACCAAAGGTTTTCGGAAAATGGAGCTTTGGAACCTGCGGTTCCAAGCCAATGCGTTGAAGACAGATTGGAATGAAGAGTTGTGTTTGGTGTATGAAACTTCTGATGTCGGGTACGAGGTCGATTGCTTGTCTAGACAGTCAAGAAACACAGTGTCATCCTCAAACACAACTGCGACTAAGATTGTGACTAGTATTAACAATATCAACATTACTTGTACATGAACAAAACTGGCTGTTTTGTAAGAAATGCTGTAGTTACTCATTGTTAAAATTATTGTAATTCTGAGATTTACATGCACCATCTTACTAGCTTTTATAGTGTCACTGCGATCAAATGGTAACATCTACTTTTTGGAGGTCAATATTTGTAAATGTTGACCGTAAATATAATGAAAAAGTATTAAACTTGGAACATTGAAATTAACATATTTAAATTTGTAACGAAAAAGTCTTTCCGATATCAATTTTTTCGTAAAAAAAGTCATATACGGAGTATAATGAAAAATCAGGTTAAAGTATCGCCTCGAAGCTATGATTGAAGTGACAAGTGAGTATCTACTTTACCAACCGATTAATTTTATCAAGTGAAGTGCAAATTTGATGGTTCAAATAATATGCCAAGTCATTTCAGTAATTTGTATGGTTGTCAACTTATTGCTAGTAAGAAACTAACAGAAATAAATAATGACTAAGTGAATGTTTCACCAAGTCTATGCTAATTGCTAAGTCTTGAGCTTGACAGATAAGAGTAGATTATCAAATGATACAATGTGTGAAGTAGAGCTCTTACAGGCTTACAAGACAGATCTACCTAATTTCTTAAATGGTGTAGGAATTGGTAATTTGATATTAGAGAGTGTAGACTGTTGCGTTTGGGCTTCATCAACTTGTGTCAAGACTATCGAATATGCAATAACTTGATAGTTGAGAGTTGAGACTCTTGTCGTCACCGTTTCGTCAAATTTTCTACTTTGGGTCAAGTCCATAATAAATTTGTTTTTTACCTTCCCAATAACGGTAATGACGAAAATGTCTTAGAATAGTGGTTAAGGCAGAGGAATTGTAGGTAATAGATGTCAAGGATCCCCCTCTCTATTTTAATGCGACAAAATGTACGCTTCGGTAGACAGAAAAAAAATAAAGGTAACCAAAAATGCGGGCTAGCCCGGCCTGACCCCGGCCATCAGGTCACTTTTGGCCTGACCCGCCTAGCCCGCCCTCTATCCGGGACCAGTTTGGGCACCCCATGTCAAGCCCGACCAGTCCAAAACCCTGACCCGCCCTAGGCCCACCAAAAACCCGCCCCTCTGGTCACTAATTTTCCGACCCGTTCCAAACCCGCCCTGACTCGCCCCTATCTCGGGCCAATTTTGGGTCGCACAATCCGAGTCGAGCCCGGTGTGACCTGAACTCCATACTTGATCAGCTGTACTTCACAAAGGTTTCTTACTAATAAAGTTGTGCGTTTCTTATAAAAAAATTTTAAAAAAAAAAAAAAAAAAAAAAACTCTTGCATTTTTTGCAACTTGGGACTTGGGACTGTTACCCAACACTAATTACAAGGTATACTCAAAATATACTCAAAAATAAAAAAGCAATTCAAAAAATACAGTTTATGGATTGTACATCAGAGGTAGTACATCTCATAATGTACTTTCTGAGTTTCATTAACAACTTTTTGAGTTTTATTTTACAAAATTTGAGTTTTATTATAAAGTTTTTGAGCTCGTTCATTTAAACATTAAACTAAAAAAATATCAACATTGCTCAAAAAGTATACCTAAAAATATATTAATTTTGAGTTTTATCATTAAAAAATTATTATATTACTTATAAATTTTAAATACTCAGAAAAAATACAAATAAACTCAAAAACTAGTAAGGGTGTGAGGTATTACATCCGATGTATAATCTTTTTTCCCCAAAAAATATAACAAAAGTAGCAAATAAGCCTGTTCTTAAGAATTAGATAGAGTATTCTTTTACAAAGATATACGGGTAAGTGATTACTATACTCGGTACCAGCCCATGACGCCCTAACACTGACCTTCCTATAAGGGATCTGGGTAAAAACTAAGAGCCCATAGATTTTGCTAAACGTTACGGGCCCATGCAATGGACCAGCCACAAAAAAAAAAAAAAAAAAAAATGTCGGTCCATGATAAAAAAATTCATAGCGTCTCACGATTAGTTGGGCTACGATCGTTTGAACATGTGCATGAAGGTTGGTTCCATTTTGTATTACGTAGTTAACTAACCCATCCCAAAGTTAAAAGAGTGTTCTGTGGTTGTGGACTTTGTGGTTCCTCATGCGGCTCCAATTTCCACTACCTACTTAAAACTTAAAACTAATCCATCCGTAACTGCGAAAATATATATATATATATTTTTGAAAGTATTGTGGCAATATGTAAGGATGATATATGAAGAAGGAAAAATAAAAAATAAAAATATCAATGTGCATGAGAGTTAGATAATTTTAAGGAATAACAATACTTGATAAAGAGTTTATGGTTTCGAAATGCTTGAAATAACAAATCGATTAAGTATTTGTACTGTGAAAAGATTATCAAGAGGGTGTTTAGCAAACGGCATATTAGTGAATGTTTAGTATATTTAAGGTTTTTAACATGTTTGACTAATCAATAGGCTAATTTTAGTTTTTGGTAAATAGTATACTGAAACAACCTATTTCGGGTTAAATGTGTAAAACTTAATATCATGAAAAATAAAAACTTAAATGTGTAAAACTAAATATTTATATTTATTATCAAAATATATTTTGCAACGAAAAAAAATAGAAGTAACATATAGACGTCGAGAAATCCGGTTAATATTTCGTCTTGATTCTTGAAGACCACAATAAAATAAAAAAGAAGATAGAAAAAATGGAGGAAGTAGTCTATAAATCTCAAATTGTGTATTATTTAATCTCTATCCAATACATTAGAAGTAGATACATAAATCAGAAGCCGACATACAAGTTTTCAAGGATAGAAACCAACATAGTTGGTGATTAAACAAGTACATGCATGATATAGATAGAAGATGGAGGAGCAATAAAGACCATGTTTTTATTTAAACTCTATCCAATACATTAAAATTACATACATAAATCAGAAGCCGACATACAATTTTTTAAGGAAAGAAACCAACATAATTGGTGATTAAACAAGTACATACAAGATAGAAGATGGAGCAATATAGACCATGTTTAGAAGAGGAGGTTTTATCCAAATAGTTACTCTTTCCTACTGCGAAACTATTTGGTCTGAATCCCCATGTAACTAAAAGAATAAGTCAAATTTGAAACATTTTCGATTAATTTTTTTTTTGCAATAATTGGGACTCTATTAATTGACTATTTTATAAAAATTGGGCCTAATATGTGTTATGTAATCTTAATATGTTACTCCATATATGTCTACATCTGAAATATGATTGAAGCAAAACTAATCTTTCACTTTATATATAAAATATAGTATTAAAATATTATTAACATTTTTTGTGTTTTATATGTTGACGCATTGCATATTAAAACTTTCCGCGTATTTGTATTTGCCGTTTTCATTTATTAATTTTGTAAGTTTATATTTTTTTTTATGTTACTTTAATTTACATTAGTTATAAACAAAAATGTATATGCTGAAACTTCTCTTTTGTTGTCTTTAAATTAAAAAATTATTAACAATTAATTTTATGAATAAATTCAAAATAGAATTAAATTCTTGTAATTATATTGTCAATTTCTCTAATATCCATATCTAAAATAACCGTGTTTTAGCACGTGATCTACACTAGTATTAAACATGTGGAATATTATCCTATATGCATGAATATATGGAGTATATGACATTTCATTTACTTTCCATACGTATTCTGTTTTTGTCTTATTTATTCTACCTAGATATATTTAAGTCAATTTAAACTCAAGAAATAAATACTTTTTTTATTTTATCCAAAATGTTAAGTAGACACGCCGACAAACTTCTTAACATATGACAAGTGTCTTGTTTGGTTTCATGGTTTATTAGAAGTGTTCATTACGTGTGCTTTTTATATATGTATCAAGATCCCAAAGTATTTCGAATCTTATGCTAAATTACACGAACAAATCCATTATCCTTTGTCTTTATAGAAGAGAATCATATTTATTCATGCATGGTGCGAGTACTACTCTACTCTTCCTCCAATTATAATTATAATACTCCCTCCATTCAACTCCAAATACAACATTTCTTTTTTTGACACTATTCATGAATGGAGAGAATCTTTACGATTCCTGTCAATATGTAAGACAAAATATAGTCATGTGGGATCTTGTTAGATTCGTCTTTATAAGTACAATTAGAATATCGAAATTTTATATTATTTTATATTGTAAAACCCGAGATATTTACGTTACAAACCCTGCGTTGACAAACGTGTAAAAGAGAAATGTTGTGTTTGGATTTGAATAGAGGGAGTATAATATTAGTATAGTCGTATAGACCCCGTGCAATGCATACCCGGTATACATAGATTTTTACCTTTTAAGTTAGTCGTAGTGTGTATAATTTTAAATTGATAACTCATTAATTTATTATCCTACATTTTAATTTGAGAAAAATAGTGAAGTTGTAAAATTAATCCGCCAATTGAAAACTGTTACAAAATGAAACTTTTGTAGCATAAAACTAATTATGTTACTTTATTATTTTTTTTTATTTTTTTTTATTAATAGTATACATAGTATTTTTTAGCCACAATTTTTATTATAAAAAGTCAAGAAATTTTATATATATCCTAAAAAGACCGGAGACAAATATTATGCACGACAAATCTATGTAAATTGTAAGCTTTTAATGTTTACTGTATAAAATTGATCTCAATTTAAAACATAGACCCTTTTTTAGCCCAATATACATAGTATACCTATTATAGAATAGCTACATAAATTTGGCCCATTTATAAGCTATGTAGTATTTAGGCGGGAAAATCTATAGAATCTCTTATTCTTTTAGTAGTTAGGGGATGAATAAATACTCCTTCACATCCAAACTAAATGTTACATTTATCTTATTTGGAACATCCAAACCAAACTACCCATTCCTTTTTGGGTAATAAATAAGACCAACTACTCCTCATTTACCCTATATATTTACACAATATGCCATTACCCCACTCACCCAACTAACATTAAATATTCAAGTGGTTCTACTTTCATTCCAATATTACCCTTCTCTTTTCAATATTTTCTTAAAACTTGTGCTCCCTCCCATGTAACATTTGGTTTGGATGGGAGGAAGTATTTAGGATCATTACTAATCAAACCAATTTCCCTCCCTCAACTTCCCTATAATGCGTTATTTAAGAAGAAAATTAGACAAAATACTTGTTATGATTTATTAAAGACAACATGACCATATCCATAAATATTCAGTTAAACTAATAAGGAGTTTGGGTCATGACTCATGAAAGTATATGATTTATTAGACTATATAAAACCCTATTGACAAATTTTCATATTAACTATTATTAAGGAGTACTTGTTCTAACTTAATGAGTTATCGAGTTCGAGTCATGAGAATTTAGCAGTGCTTAACTCATATACTAGAGCAGGAGTGTCCATTGATCCTGGCCAACTTAGATTCGTATTAAAAAATAAATTATACTCCGTATAAACACTACAAAATAAAGTTCGTTTTGCGACGGATTCTTCCGTCGCTAGATAGGGAATTTCCGTCGCTAAAGACTGATTTGCGACGGATAGTGTCCGTCGCTTATCTTCGTCGCAAACAGTAGTAATTGCGACGGAATAATCCGTCGCACATTTTTGCGACGGAAAGTCAAGTTTTTGCGACGGATACTCCGTCGCAACAATTGACTGACATTAATTATGGTCAAACATAAAGTCAACAGTTGCGACGGAAATTCCGTCGCAAAGTTTTGACTTTCCGTCGCAACTGTTGACTGAATGTTTGACTTGACTGCCACCTGTTCAGCCAAGTCAAACATAAATTCAACATTTGCGACGGAATTTCCGTCGCAACATTTTGACTTTCCGTCGCAAAGATTGACTTTGTGTTTGACTTGGCTGTAAGTCAGTCAATGTTTGCGACGGAGTTTCCGTCGCAATAAAGCCTGTATTTTCCAGGACCTGGTTGTTTCCTGCATCCCCTCTATACGCGTTAAAACGACAAAAAACCTGCAAATTACAGAAGTTTTCCAGCAGTTACGCGTCCAACAAAGTTACTAATGTAACACAAAACCGAACAAAGTTTTGATTTTATATCATAAAAGTAATTAAAGTCTTACAAATAAAAGGTTCAAAGTACCAAATAGTTAACTAATCACTCAAGTCAGTGGAGTGATTGGAGGGAAAGGAGGTGAATGGGTTGGACCTAGCATTATCGCCCCTATCATCATCAAAGTCGTCTCGACCCTGGTTAGGACCTCCAGTTCTGCAGTTTTGAGTAGAATTTCTTGCAACCTGACTCAAGTACTCTTCTATAGCTGCAATCCTTTGAGCCTGCTCGTCGCGCTCTTGTCTAAGTGCAGCATTCTCCTTTGACAGCTTAGTAGCCAAACTTGGGTTGCCCTGAGTCGGGTTTGAGGTAGCAACAGAGTGCCTATGATGGTCAAACAAATAATTTGCCGCTGGTCCCAATCCGTAGCATCTTCCTTTCTCGTCAAATCCAGTCTCCTCATAATAGATCTCATTATCGTCGATGTTTTCGACTCCTTGAGTTTGAAGCTCAGACTTCTTTGATATGATCTTATTCTGCATCACAAACAAGTTCAGAATTAGTAATTGTCATTTAAATTACGTAGTTAATGTAATTAAATATATAAATGACAAATTAAACATAAATCACTTAACAAAAAAATGCATAACTTACATAGAGTTGAGCTGGTTTTTTTGATAACCATCCACGGAACGGGTGCTTCTTTGTCTTCTCTAAGACTTGCACCGCATTTGGGATACCAGTTGAAGATTTATCGACCTACATTTTAAATACTTGTTAGTATAACATATATATAAGTATTAAATTATAATTAGATAAATAAATAAAAAATGAAAGAAGATTTAGATTTACCATTTCGTCCATGATTCTCAAGGTGTTTTTTCTACCCATAATGTGAGTAGGCAACGCCTTTCCCTTCTCTTCACATCCCGATCTACGATTAGCCGCGCCTGATTGAGATCTCACAACGAAACCAGGATCTTCGACATGCCTATTCTTAAGCTTTCTAAACAAGTCCAAAGGAATCCAACTCGGCTTGTGCTCCTCGTCTTTCTGCGAGGCTCGGTAGATCATATGACGTAAACGGGTCTTCATGGCGTCTTCCCAAGATTTCCTTACCATATCTGTATGGCGAGGATCGAAAGAAACCTTTTGCTGTCATAATTAAAAGCATAAAGTTAGGAAAATATTAAGTGAATAAATAAAAAAATAAAAAATCAATAACAAAGATAAATTGAGAAAAACAAATTTAAATAGATATAATTATAATATTTTAAATAATTATACCTCAAACCAGTTCCACCAAGACGACAGCAAATTATTTGACGCCTCTTTCCAACATGGCGCATGCTCCTTGTACCCGCAGATTATGGTCTCCGAGATCAGTTTAACCACATCTGCGTCACTGAACCTGAAATTAATAATCATAGTTAAATACATACATTATATATAAATATTATGATTTTTGAATAATCATAATTATGATTAAACAACTAAAGTAAAAGTGAACTAGTCTTACCATACACCTGTTTCCTCATCTGGATCGAGGCGGACTCTGCGAGTAGTAGTATTCACCTGTGGCGGTGGCACGTTCCTGTCATTCACTTGTTCATTCTCATCCTCCTGCCCTCTTTTTCCTACATTACTAGTACTACCTCTTCTTCGTCTTTCGCCCGCCATATAGAGAAAAACTAAACTATTCAAAGTTGTCATGAATTAACAAACATGTAGAAAAACTATATATTGTTATTAATAAATAATAAAAACTATAAATTGTTTTACAAACGACCACACATATAGAAAAAGTAGTTTCAACTAATATAAGAATTAGAAATAATCTTATTCATCATCACTACTTAAATATTGGTTTTCGGAAATGTTGTATGTAAAAAGGGAGTCTATAAAATCTTCTTCTTCCTCTTTATCTTCCTCTTTATCTTCTGCTCCGTCTTCCTTCCGCTTCTGCTCATCCTCCTTCTCCTCCTCTTCTACCTTCTCATTATTGTCCTCTACTTGAGCTTCTTCTTCCTCCTCCTCTATAATTTCATTATCATCTGTCACTTCAATTATTGATAGTAGTGTCTCACTACTAATAACATCTTCTTGAAACGCAGATTCGACAATAGGTGCATCAACATGCGATCTGGCTTTAGTTTTGAATATTGCTGACCACTTATCTTTATCTCTTTTGATATTTGGATATGAAGTATAATAAACTTGTTCAACTTGATAAGCCAACACAAATGGATCATATTTCGGAAATTTTCTGCTTCGATTAACATCCACAAGTTTATAATCCTTATGTATTTGCATTCCTTTTTCAGAATTATCTATCCACTCACATTTGAATAAAATAACATTATATGTGCTTTTTTCGCCTGTGTACGACAATTCAACAACTTCGTTGAGTGTTCCATAGTAGTCAGCTCCCTCAGCCGAACTTACACATACTCCATTATTAAGTGTAGATTTTTCCAAATCTAACCCATCTTTGAAAGTGCGAAATTTGTATCCGTTAATGAAATAACGTTTCCATGTTCGCACCCTTTTCGAAGGACCTTGTGCTAAGGCTATGAGAACTGGATCTTTTAAGTTGTTTACCTATCATTGTTAAATTGGGGATATTCTGTTTTGATATAATTTTCAAACATCCTATATTCATTATAAAAAAATGTCAAATTAAGTAATAGTTTTTACATGCATGTTGTTAAAATTAATTATTAATAATTAAAGTTTCAAAGGACTATTTTTTTACTTACACTTCGTTATGCTTCAATTCTTCTAAATCACAGTTAGATAAAACATATAAGTGTGCACGCTCATATTCGTTGTCTTCTAAAAATCTTTCACGACACTTTCCAGAAGAAATTCCCCCGTGATCTTGAAAAATCTCGGGTAAGGTAGAATACGTAGGCTCTTTCGAGCGTACGTCGAGATCCTTGGCTTTTGTGTCCACGTTCTCTTCAAAATAAAAGGAACAGAAATTGGCAATTTCTTCAAGCAAATACGCGTTGCATATAGAACCTTCAACACGCGCTTTATTTCCAGTCTTTTTTTTCAAATGATTTAAGAACCTATAAAAAACTTGGATAAGATAGACTGAAATAATTAAAGTTAAAATTGGATAATTGTGGAATTAATTACCTCTCAAAAGGATACATCCACCTATATTGCACTGGACCCCCCATTTTCAGTTCATACGGCAAATGAATTGGTAAATGCTCCATTGAGTTAAAAAAAGATGGTGGAAATATCTTCTCTAACTTGCAAATGATTTCGGCAATGTTGTTCTCGAGAGTAGTTATTTTTTCAACTTGTATCGATGAAGTACACAAATCTCTGAAAAATTGGCTAAGCTCAGTTATAGCATTCCACTCATTCTTCGTAAGAAGGTGCCTTAAAGCCACTGGAAGTAAACGCTCCATAAACACGTGACAATCATGACTTTTCAATCCATGTAGTTTCAACTCGTGTTTATCAACACATCTACTCAGATCTGAAGCATAACCGTCCGGAAATCTCAAATTGGATATCCAATCACACAACACCTTCTTTTGTTCTTTATTCAAAATGAATGAATCCATTTTTCGCTGTTTAGAATAAACGGTCAACATGTCCTCTTGTGCTTGTGGGGTAAACTTTGTCTTGTTTTTCACATTCATCACCGTGTGAATCAGTTGCTCGAAAAAGTTTTTCTCGATATGCATTACATCAAGGTTATGACGAATTAATAGTGTTCTCCAATAAGGCAGTTCCCAAAAAATGCTTTGTTTCCACCACCCAACTCGAGAAACTTTTAACGAGTCCAATTCAGCTTTACTTGCATCCACAACTTTGGGAAAATGCTTCACACAATCCCACACTTCTTCACCCGTTAATCTCGTAGCAGCAAAATCTTTCTCTACTCGTCCTTTTCGAAAATTAACTTTATCTTTGCGGAAAACATGATCAGGTTGTAAAAACTGTATATGACAATCAAACCAACTCCATTTTCTACTTTTATAAAGCCAAAACGACTTAGTCTCCTTCTCCATACAATATGGACACGCATGTTCACCAGCAGTTGACCAACCCGATAACATGCCGTAAGCAGGAAAGTCATTGATAGTCCATAATAGTACGGCTCTAAGATCCAAGTTCTGCTTTCTAGAGACGTCGTATGTGTACAACCCTGTCTCCCACAACTGCTTCAACTCGCGAATTAACGGTTGTAAATAAACGTCAAGAAATTTTTTGGGACTGTTCGGACCGGGTATAAGTAATGATAGAAACATAAACTGTCTTTTCATACATAGCCAGGGTGGTAAATTGTATGGAGTGAGCATTATCGGCCAGCAGGAGTACGACTTTCCGTATTGACCGAAAGGTGCGAAACCATCAGTACAAAGACCAAGTCGAACATTTCGAGGCTCACTTGCAAAAGAAGGATGAATGCGATCAAAATGTTTCCAAGCCTCGCCGTCACTTGGATGAGACATTATCCCGCGGACACGTGGATTTTCATGATGCCACCGCATCTCTGCCGCAATTAGTTTTGTGGCATAAAGTCGTTGCAAACGCGGTCCTATTGGGAAATAAGTTAAAATATTTTTCCCAACCCTTTTGCCATTTGCATTCTTTTGTTTTTTATATCTATCTCTACCACATTTTCTACACTTATCGAGAAGACTATCATCATCCCAAAACAACATACATCCTATTTCACACGCATCTATCTTTTCATAAGGCAGTTGAAGAGCTTTAAGAATATTTTTGGTTTCATAGAAGTTACGCGTCATAACATGATTTTCAGGAATAATGTCCCCTATAAATGACGCGATACCATCTACACATTGGTGGGGTAAATTGTATTCACATTTCAAAGTTACCAACCGGGAAGCTGACTGCAACAGAGAGATACGACTCCCCTCATACACCGGTTTATTGGCATGTTCCAACATTTTGAAAAAGGCTAGTACATTAGGATTTGGAGATTCATCAACCACTTCAGCGTCAACATTTTCCATTATAATTTCATTAATGTTGGTCGCGCAACGCATCCTCCACCATATCCCTATAGGGATTGTCAGACCTCTCCTCAACGGGAAAATTTTCACCATGGCACACCCAATCATAATAGTCATCACAAAAGCCCCAAAGCCCTAGGTGTTTTCGTACTTCTTGTTCGACTAAAAATTTGCGATTTTTACACTTTACACATGGGCACCTAATTTCCTTACATCTACCGTAATCTTCTTGATTCTTAACATAATTAATGAATTCATTAACGCCCTTTACAAACTCCTGCCTTAATTTTTTATTACAATCCAATCTTTCATACATCCATGCTCGTTGTACTCTTTTCATTTCAAATCTACATACACGTTTATAATTATTATTATCGACTTAAATAAATATTCAAAACAATAACAACAAGAACTAAAAGTTTACTAATAGCAACAATAACAACAATAAATACTAATAATAGTAACAATAACTCCTATTACACAAACAAACAACAAACAACAAACAACAAACAACAAACAACAAACAACAAACAACAAACAACAAACAACAAACAACCTCCAACCTCCAACCTCCAACCTCCAACCTCCAACCTCCAACCTCCAACCTCCAACCTCCAACCTCCAACCACAACCACAACAACAACAACAACAACAACAACAACAAAAACAACAACAACAACAACAACAACAACAACAACAACAACAACAACAACAACAACAACATCTTCCACCTGCAAAAAAAAAAAAATATTCGAGTTCATGGGGTCCTTATCTCTCCAACCTAAACCCATCTTTGAATCTTTCATACCATTAGTAAATACTAATCATTTAATTAATTGTTATGAGACGAAAATTCGGCAGCAATTCCCTACAGTTCTCCAAATACACAATGTTGAATGACTTGTCACGCTCCATATGTATTCAGAGAACATTAAAGGAACTGTCAACCAAACTTAATCGTCAAATAACAATTAAAAAAATGATTAGTATTTACCACCTAAATGGCATTAAAGATTCAAAGACAGTCCCAAAACGGGGACTATTCAAGAATTACACCTAATGCGTAATTCTTGAACGGGTACTAAGTCTATCATCTATGAACAACATTTCCTTAATAATTGTGACAAAAGTAAAGCACGACAAATGACAGGGACGGAGGGAGTAATAATAATTATCTATATTAATAATTACAACAATTCAAAGGAGGGAGGGTGGCAGTGGGGTGGGGGCGGCGGCAGGGGGATTTAATCCGTCTTCAACTTAAGTGAGGAGATAAGTGAGGAGATAAATGAGGAGATAACCCACTTACACTTTATTTGCCCTTTATGAGGGGGATTTAATCCGTCTTAAACTTAAGACGGGTCGATCCGTCTTCAATCAAAATTTGGGAAAAGGTAGTAACTTACTAACATATTCACAACTTTAATACTCATCAATGGGGGGAAAGGGGCAGGGGAAAGAATGAGGGGTGGTCCGGTGGGTGGCAGAGGGTGGTCCGGCCAGGGGCAGGGGAAAGGGGAAAGGGAAAGGGAAAGGGAAAGGGAAAGGGAAGGGGAAAAGGAGGGGGGTGGTCCGGTGGTGGCAGCGGGGGCCGGCCAGGGGCAGGGGAAAGGGGAAGGGGAAAGGGCGACCAAGGGAAGGGGAAAAGGAGGGGGGTGGTCCGGTGGGTGGTCCGGTGGGTGGCCGGAGGGAACAAAACACATGAAAATATCACAAATTCTTATTTAAGACGGAGGTATCCGTCTTAAGCTTAAGACGGATACCATATTCTCTCACAAAATACCCATCAAGGGTGAGTGGAGAGCACATGGGGGGTGCCCACCTTGTCCCCTCTACCCATTTCCTCTCACGAAATACCCATTGCAAGATCCGACCCGTCTTAAGCAAGACCTACTGTGAAAACATAAATAAGAGAAGAAAGAGAGAGACCTGAGAGAGAGGAGGGAAGAATTTAGTGGTGGTCTTAGTGGTGACCGTCGTCGTTGTTGTTGTCGTCGTTGTCGTCGTCGTCGCCGTCGTCAATGTGGGGATTTAGGTTTAATAAAAATGATTTTGGTAAAGGGGAAGAGATGCGAGTTTAGTCATTTAAAAGACCCTGCGACGGACTTTCCGTCGCAAGTCCGTCGCAGAAATAAAGCACGTGTCAGTCATTTATTTACCTTTGCGACGGAATTTCCGTCGCAAGTCCGTCGCTAAATAAGGTATTGCGACGGATATTCCGTCGCATAAAAAAACACGTGTCTTCTACCTTTGGTCAATTTGTCAGCCAATTATTCACCTCTGCGACGGACTATCCGTCGCAAGTCCGTCGCAGTATCTTATTTAACGACGGATATTCCGTCGCAATTCCGTCGCATAATTTCCCGCCATGTGAAAAGTTGGGCGCCATATGTGAAGATGAACTGCGACGGAATATCCGTCGCAAATCCGTCGCAAATAGTAATTCCCGTCGCAAAATCCGTCGCAAGCATGTTTTTGCTACGGATTACATATCCGTCGCAAAATTTCCGTCGCTAATACACTATATTCTTGTAGTGAAACCAAGAAGACAACGAAACCGGTGTTGACTAGTCTTAAAAATATTCCTTCCTTTCCATAATATAAATCGTTTTAGGTATTTTCACAAGAATTAAGAAAGTATTAAAATATTGTATTATTAGTTATTTGCTATAAATGCTCGTTAAAAATAGAGAAGCAAACTTTTCTCAACAATAAAACGGGGAAAAAAGTATTACTACGCATTTGATGTATTACCTCATACCCTTTTAGTGTTTCAGTTTATATCTATTTTTATGAGTATTTAAAATTTATAAGTTCTATAATAATGTTTTGATGGAAAAACTCAAAATTAATTGAATGTATAAGTATAGTTTTTGAACAATATTATATATATATTTTTGTAATGATTAAATGAACAAATTCAAAAACTTTATAGTATGAACTCATATTCTTTAATATAAAACTTGAAAAGTTTATTATAAAACTCTGAAAGTATATAGTCAGATATACTATCTCTGATGTATAATCCATGAACCGATAAAACAACTTAAAGCCTTAAATTATACTCCGTATCTCTTTCCTAATTATTAGTGCTTTGAAAATTGAAAATAACATTTATGGGAGAATGCAAGACGACATATAAAAGAAAATTTAATTTTTTTTTCTAAAACGACTTATTATTATATGAAACAAAGGGAGTAGTCTCATTTGTAACGGGGGGACCCGTCGCAAGCTTAAAACGAGTTAAACCCCATTTCACAAAGAGCAAGTGGCAAAGCAAGTGGAAGAATCCATTTACCCCTCACTTGTCTTTTGTAAAGAAAATTTAACTCGTCTTAAGCTTACGATAGGTCGACATGTTCAGCTTACGATGAGTTCAGCTCCATTAGTTCAGTTCAGTTTCAGTTCATACATCAGTCCAAAAGAACAGAGCCTTAGCTCTGTTCTTTGGACTTAAACTCAGTCCACTCAAGCCCCTTGCATTTAAGTTCAGTTCAGCTCCTATAAGTTCAGTTCAGCTCCTATAAGTTCAGTTCAGTTCAGCTCCTATAAGTTCAGTTCAGTTCAGTTCAGTTCAGCTCCTATAAGTTCAGTTCAGTTCAGTTCAGCTCTTATAAGTTCAGTTCAGAAAAATTCAATTCTTACAAATTAAGTTCAGAAAAGTTATACGGAATATATTATTTATGAAAACCGATATAAAACATTTGACATTAATTAGTGGAATGACATTTGGTCAATTGAAAAAAAGGTGGGTGTTAAAAAATATGCCCCGAATGTCACAAAAGTATCAAATGTCTACTATTGTTTTATACATTCACACTCCATAATTTTATAAGGATGCATACTCTTGGAATACCTATTATACAACATGACGTGAATATTCAAGGAACAGTAGATTTGGGCATGTTTGATGATAAGCGGAAAAAAACCATGTTAAAGGTACGAAACAAGATAGTAAAAAAAATTTGGCGAGGCAATAGATTCGTTGTTACGAGTGGTAGTGAAAATAAAGAAGAAAGTGATGAGGAAGATGATGATATGGAAATAAATGGTTAGAAAACGATGTAATATGTGATTTTTTTTTATCGTAATGTAAACGTAGTAATCTATTTGAACAAACCAATGTACATAAATCGGAATTATGTTATTATCTTACCTTATGTTTTAGAGTATACTTTTTTTATGACAGTCCTTTCCAAAAGATAAAGATACAGATAAAGATGATGTCAACGTAGTAATCTAGTTGAACAAACCAATGTATATAAATTGGAATTATGTTATTATCTTACCTTATGTAATAAAGTTCAGTTTAGTAAATTTTAGATTCTATAAATTCTATTCAATTAAGTAAAATTAAGTTCAGAAAAGTTCAGATCTTATAAGTTTAGTTCAGTTCAGTTCAGTTCAGTTCAGCTCATATAAATTCAGTTCAGTTCAGCTCCTATAAGTTTAGTTCAGCTCCTATAAGTTCAGTTCGGCTCATATCAGTTCGGTTCAGTTCAGTTCAGCTCCAATAAGTTCAGTTCAGCTCCTATAAATTCAGTTCAGTTCAGTTCAGTTCAGCTCATATTCAGCCCAAAAGAACAGGACCTTAGTAGAATATGTTTGAGAAACTTTAGTCCAAAAATAAAATGAAGTTAGCACGAAGGTCCCAACATTTGACGAGTGTTCAAGACGAGAGTAGTCACTAGTCACCCATCCAAGCAACATAATGACAATTAAATGATGATATAATCGTATGGGCATATGAAATATCAGTAGGTCTCCCTTGTGACGGGTCGGACCTTACGCCGGGTTTTTCCTCTAACAAAATGGGTAGAGGGAACATGTGGGGCACCCCCCATGTGCTTCCCCTTTTCCCTTAAATGGGTCATTTGTGAGGAGAAGTGGTAGCCGTCGCAAGTTTGTGACGGATACTGCCCGTCACAAACAAGAATTTGTGATGAAATATATTAAATGGACCCACATTAGATCTTCAATCATACCCAATCAATTTATTAGGACCCCTCCTTCATCCACTTATACCAAGTCACGGTACCGTGTCAATGACGTATGTACGTTAGT